>JAQZBX010000923.1:0-93009 GCA_029593785.1 Cabassous unicinctus
AGTTAATTCAACTCTGAAAGTTGAGTAAGATACTTGTTTGTTTGTCTGCTATACGCTTGTTTCACTCATTATCAGTGTATAAGCACTGCTTTTATCTCTTAGTATGCCAGAACACTGGTTTCTTCAGTTTTCAAAATTAAGCAGTATACTCATTACATTGGCAGCTATGCACTTATTCTCACTTACAATGAATGGCAAAACCCTGCTGTTACTATGCCAAAGCTGCCATTTCCTCACTTTGGAAATATAAGTAAGATTCTTGTTTCTTACAGTGCAATTCATGTGTTTTCAATTACAATCAATTTAAAAACACTGCTTTTCCCTAATATTTGCTGAATTCATTGAGTACTTTGCTTTAGAAAACCAAAAGGAAATTTGTTTCTTTGGCTGATTTGCATGTGTATTCATTTACAAACAATTTCAAGACACCGGATTCACTAACTCTCTGTGAATGCAGAAGTTGCTTCAAGTTTGAAAGGTAAGGAAGGTTCTTGCTTGTTGGGCTGTTATGTACTTGCTTTCACTCACAAGTCAACACACAGCATTTGCCTAAGGCTAAGCCAATGCAGTGGTTTCTTCACTTAACAAAAGTAAATAATTTTGTATTTTATTTGCAGCTATGCCTGTGTTTTCACTTAAATTCATTTTCAAAACACTGGTTTCTCCTAAAAGGCTTTGAATGCAGCAATTAATTCAACTTTGAACGTTAGGTAAGATACTTTTTTTTTTTTTTGGCTGCTTTGCAATTGCTTTCACTCACTATCAATGTAAAAACACCGCTTTTACATAATACTATGCAAAAACACTGGGTTCTTCAGTTTTCAAAACAAAGCAATATACTCATTAGATTGGCAGCTATGCACTTGTTTTCAATTTCAATGAATGTCAAAACACCGCTTTCACTATGCCAAATCTGCCGGGTTCTTACTTTCAAAATCTAAGTAAGATTCTTGTTTCTTATAATGCTGTACATCTGTTTTCAATTACAATCAACATGAAAACACTGCTTTTCCCTAATGTTGGCTGAATGCATTGAGTTCATTGTTTAGAAAACCAAAAATGAAATTTTTTCATTGGCTGATTTTCATGTTTGTTCATTGACAATAAACTTCAACACACTGGTTCCACCTATCTCTCTGTGAATGCAGTAGTTACCTCAAGTTTGAAAGGTAAATAAGATTCCTGTTTGTTTGGCTGCTTTCACTCATATGTTAACACACAGATTTTGCATAAGGCTAAGTCAATGCAGTGGTTTCTTCACTTAAAAAACTAAATAAGATTTTTCTGTTATTGGATGCTTAGCCTGTGTTTTCACTTAAATTCATCTTCAAAACACTGGTTTCCTGTAACAGGCTGTCAATGCAGCAGTTAATTCCACTTTGAAAGTTAAGTAAGATACTTGTTTTTTTGGCTGCTCTGCGCTTGCTTCCACTCATTATCAATGTAGAAACACGGCTTTTACCTAATACTACTCCAAAATACTGGTTTCTTCAGTATTCAAAACTAAGCAATATACTCATTACATGCCAGCTATGCACTTGTTTTTACTTTCAATGAATGTCAAAACACTGCTTTTACTATGCTAAATCTTCCGGTTCCTCACTTTGGAAATCTATGTAAGATTCCTGTTTCTTACAATGCTTTACCTGTGTTTTCAATTACAATCAACTTCAAAACTCTGCTTTACCCTATCATTGGATGAATGCATTGTGTTCTTTGCTTTAGAAAACTAAAAAAGAAACTTGTTTCTTTGGTTGATTTGCATGTGTATTCATTTACAGTCAACTTCAAGACACTCTTTTCAGCTATCTCTCTGTGAATGCAGTAGTTACTTCAAGTTTGAAAGGTAAGTAAGTTTCTTGATGTCTGCTATGCCCTTGCTTTCATTCACATATCAACACACTGCTTTACCTAAGGGTAAGCCAATGCTATGGTTTGTCACTTTACAACTCTAAATAAGATTTGTGTTTTATTTGCTGCTATGCTTGTTTTTGCACTTAAATTCATCTCCAAAACACTGGTTTCCCCTAACAGACTGTGAATGCAGCAGTTAGTTCAACTTTGAAAGTTAAGTAAGATACTTGTTTGTTTGGCTTCTTTGTGCTTGCTTTCACTCATTAAAAATGTAAAAACACTGCTTTTCCTTAAACTTGGCTGAATGCATTGAGATCTTTGCTTTGGAAAACTAAAAAACAATCTTGTTTCATTGGCTGAATTGCTAGTGCATTTATATTCAAAATACTTGAATACAGTGGTTTCACCTCACTCTCTGTGTATGCAGTAGTTACTTTAAGTTTGAAAGATAAGTAAGATTCTTGTTTTTTTGGCTGCTACACCCTTGCTTTCACTTACAAGTTAACAAACCATTTTTGCCTAAGGTTAAGCCTAAGCCGTGGTTTCTTCACTTTACGAAACTAAATAAGATGTGTCTTTTATTTGGTGCTATGCCTGTGTTTTCACTTAAATTCATCTGCAAAAGACTGGTTTTCCATAACACGCTGTGAATGCAGCAGTTAGTTCAAATTTCAAAGGTAAGTAATTTACTAGTTTGTTTGACTGCTATGCACTTGGTTTCCCTCATTAGCAATATAAAAGCACTGCTTTTACCTAATACTATGCCAAAAACACTGGTTTCTTCAGTTTTGAAAACTAAGCAATATATTCCTTACATTGTGAGCTATACACTTGTTTTCACTTACAATGAATTGAAAAACACTGCTTTTACTATGCCCAAGCTGCTGGTTCCTCACTTTGGAAATCTAAGTAAGACTTTTGTTTATTACAAGTCTATACATGTCTTTACAATTACAATCAACTTGAAAACACTGCTTTTCCCTAACGTTGGCTGACTGCATTGAGTTCTTTGCTTTAGAAAACAAAGACAGAATCTTGTTTCATTGGCTGATTTGCATGTGTATTCATTTACAAACAACTTCAAGACACTGGTTTCACCTATCTCTCTGTGAATGCATTAGTTACTTCAAGTTTGAAACCAAGGTAATATTCTTCTTTGGATGTTATGCCCTTCCTTTCACTCACATGTCAACACAAATTTTGCCTAAGGTTAAGCCAATGCAGTGATTTATTCACATTACAAATCTTAATAAAAATTTTCTTTAATTTACTGCTATGCCTGTGTTTTCAATTAAATTCATCTTCAGTACACTTGTTTCCCCTAACAGGCTGTGAAAGCAGGAGTTAATTGAAAATTGAAAGGTAAGTAGGATACTTGTTTGTTTGGCTGCTATGCACTTGCTTTCACTCACTATCAATGTAAAAACAGTGCTTTTACACAATACTATGCCAAAACACTGGTTTCTTCAGTATTCAAAACTAAGCAATATACTCATTACTTTGACAGCTATGCACTTGTATTCACTTACAATGAATGGAAAAACACTGCTTTTCTATGACAAAGATGCCTGGTCCTCACTTTGGAAATCTAAGTAAGATTCTTGTTTCTTACAATGCTATATATGTGTTTTCAGTTACAATCAACTTGAAAACCCTGCCTTTCCCTAACGTTGGCTGAATGCATTGAGTCCTTTGCTTTAGAAAACCAAAAAAGAAACTTGTTTCATTGGCTGATTTGCATGTGTATTCATTTACAAACATCTTCAAGAAACTACTTTCACCTACCTCTCTGCGAATTCATTAGTTTCTATGGTTTGAAATGTTAGTAAGATTCTTGTTTGGTGCTATGCCCTTGCTTTCACTCGCATGTCAAAACACAGCTTTTGCCTAAGGCTAAGACAATGCAGTGGTTTCTTTACTTTACAAAACTAAATAAGATTTGTCTTTTATTTGTTGCTATGCCTTTGTTTTCACTTAAATTTATCTTCAAAACACTATTTTCCTGCAACAGTAGGTGAATGCTGCATTTAATTCAACTTTGAAAGTTAAGTAAGATACTTGTTTGTTTGGCTTCAATGCACTTGCTTTCATTCATTATCAATGTACAAACACTGCTTTTACCTAATACTATGGCAAAACTCTGGTTTCATCAGTGTTCAAAACTAAGCAATATACCCATTACTTTGGGATCTATTCACTTGTTTTCACTTACAATGAATGTCAAAACACTCCTTATACTATACCAAAGCTGCTGGTTCCACACTTTCGAAATCTAAGTAAGATTCTTGTTTCTTACAATGCTATAAATATGCTTTCAATTACAATCAACTTCAAAACACTGCTTTTCCCTAACGTGGGTTAATGCATTGAGTCTATGCTTTAGAAAAACAAAAAAGAAACTTGTTTCATTAGGTGATTTGCATGTGTATTCATTTACAAACATCTTCAAGACTCTAGTTTCACCTAACTCTCTGTGAATGCATTAGGTACTTCAATTTTGAAAGGTAAGTTAGATTCTTTTTTGTTTGGCTGCTACGCCCTTGCTTTCACTCACATGTCAACACACAGCTTTTGCCTAAGTTGGTACCAATGCAGTGATTTCCTCATTTTACAAATCTAAATAAGATTTAAATTTTATTTTTTACTATGCCTGTGTTTTCACTTACATTTTACTTCAAAACACTGGTATCCCATAACAGGCTGTGAATACAGCATTTAATTCAACTTTGAAAGTTAAGTAAGATACTTGTTTGTTGTCCTGCTATGTGATCGTTTTCACTCATTATCAATGTAAAATCACAGCTTTTACTCAATACTATGCCAAAACACTGGTTTCTTCAGTTTACAAAACTAAGCAATATACTCATTACACTGTCAGCTATGCACTTGTTTTCACTTACAGTGAATGTCAAAACATAGCTTTCACTATGCCAAAGCTGCCAGTTCCTCACTTTTGAAATCTAAGTAAGATTCTTGTTTCTTACACTGCTATACGTGTGTTTTCATTTACATTCAACTTGAAATGACTGCTTTTCCCCAGTGTTTACTGAATGCATTGAGGAATTTGCTTTAGAAATTCAAAAAAGAAACTTGTTTCTTTGGCTCATTTGCATGTGCATTCATTTACAAACAACTTCAATTCACTTGTTTCACCTAACTCTCTGTGAATGCAGTAGTTAATTCAAGTTTGAAAGGTAAGATATATTCTTGTTTCCTTGGCTTCTATGCCATTGCTTTCACTCACCTGTCAACACACAGATTTTACCTAAGGCTAAGCAGATGCTGTGGTTTCTTCACTTTACCAAAGTAAATAAGGTTTGCCATTTATTTCCTGCCCTGACTGTGTTTTCACTTAAATTCATCTTCAAAGCACTGGTTTCCTGTAACACGTTGTGAATGCAGCAGTTAATTCAACTTAGAAAGGTAATTAAGATACTTGTTTATTTGGCTGCTATGGGCTTGACTTCACTCATTGTCAATGTAAAAACACTGCTTTTACCTAATACTATGCCACAACACTGGTTTCTTCAGTTTTCAAAACTAAGCAATAAACTCATTACATTGGCAGCTATGCACTTTTTTCACTTACAATGAATGTCAAAAAATTGCTTTTACTTAGCCAAAGTTGCCGGTTTCTCACTTTCGAAATCTAAGTAAGAATCTTGTTTCTTACTATGCTATACATGTGTTTTCCAAAAGAATCAACTTGAAAACATTGTATTTCCCTAACGTTGGCTGAATGAATTGAGTTCTTTGCTTTAGAAACCAAAAAAGAAACTTCTTTCTTTGGCTGATTTTCATGTATATTCATTTACAAACATCTTCAAGACACTGGTTTCACCCAACTCTCTGTGAATGCAGTAGTTACTTCAAGTTTTAAGGTAAGTAAGATTCTTGTTTGTTTGGCTGCTACACCCTTGCTTTCACTCACATATCCACACAAACGTTTTGCAAAAGGCTAAGCCAATGCAGTGGTTTCTTCACTTTATGAAACTGAATAAGATTTCTCTTTTATTTGCTGCTATGCCTGTGGTTTCACTTAAATTCATATTCAAAACACTGGTTTCCTGTAACAGGCTGTGAAGGCAGCACTAAATTCAACTTTGAAAGTTATTTAAGATACTTGTTTCTTTGACTGCTTTGCACCTGATATCATTCATTATCAATGTAAAAACACTGTTTATCCTAATACTATGCTAAAACACAGGTTTCTTCAGTTTTCAAAACTATGCAATATAGTCATTACATTGTCAGCTATGCACTTGTTTTCACTTACAATGAATATCAAAAGACTGCTTTTTACTATGCCAAATCTGCTGGTACCTCACTTTGGAAATCTAAGTAAGTTTCCTGTTTCTTACAATGGTATGCATTTGTTTTCAATTACAATTAAATTGTAAACCCTCCTTTAACCTAACATTGGCTGAATGCCTTGAGTTTTTTGCCTTAGATAACCAAAAAAGAAACTTGTTTCATTGGCTGATTTGCATTTGTATTCATTTACAATCAACTTCAAGACACTGGTTTCACCTATCTCTCTGTGAATGCAGTAGTTACTTCAAGTTTGAATAGTAAGTAAGATTCATGTTTATTTGTCTGCTATGCCATTTCTTTCACTCACATGTCAACACACAGATTTTACCTAAGGGTAAGCCCATGCACTGGTTTCTTCACTATACAAAACTAAATAAGATTTGTCTTTAATTTGTTGCTCTGCCTGTATTTTCACTTATATTCATATTCAAAACACTGGTTTCCCATAACAGGCAGTGAATTCAGCAGTTAATCCAACTTTGATAGTTAATTAAGGTACTTGTTTCTTTGGCTTCTTTGCGCCTGATTTCATTCATTTTCAACGTAAAAACACTGCTTTTCCTAATACTATGCCAAAACACTGGTTTCCTCAGTTTTCAAAACTAAGAAATACACTCTTTACATTGGCAGCCAAGCACTTATTCTCACTTACAATGAATGGCAAAACACTGCTTTTACTCTGTCAAAGCTGCCAGTTCTTCACTTTCAAAATGTAAGTAAGATTTTTGTTTCTTACAATGCTATACATGTGTTTCAATTATGATAAACTTGAAAACACTGCTTCTCCCTAACCCTGGCTGAATTCATTGAGTTCTTTGTTTTAGAAAACCAAAAAAGAATCTTGTTTCATTGGCTGATTGGCATGTGTATTCATTTTCAGTCAACTTCAAGACACTGGTTTCACCTATCTCACTGTGAATGCAGTAGTTACTTCAAGTTTGAAGGTTAAGTAAGATTATTCTTTGTTTGGCTGCTATGCCCTTGCTTTCACTCACCTGTCAACACACAGCTTTTTACCTAAGTCTAAGCCAATGCAGTGGATACTTCACTCTAGAAAACTAAATAGGATTTGTCTTTTATTTGCTGCTATGCCTGTTTTTTCACTTAAATTCATCTTCAAAACACTTGTTTCCCCTAAGAAGCTGCGAATGCAGCAGTCAATTAAACTGTGAAAGTTAAGGAAGATGCTTCTTTGTTTGGCTGCTTTGCGTTTGCTTTCACTCACTATCAATGTAAAAACACTGCTTTTACCTAATGCTATGCCAAAACACTGGTTTCTGCAGTTTTCAAATTTAAGCAATATGCTCATTACATTGGCAGATCAGCACATATTCTCAATCACAATGAATGTCAAAACACTGGTTTTACTATGCCAAATCTGCCGGTACCTCAATTTCAAAATCTAAGTAAGATTCTAGTTTCTTACAATGGTATACATTTCTTTTCAATTACAATCCACTTGAAATCACTTCTTTTCCCTAAACTTGGCTGAATGCATTGAGCACTTTGCTTTGAAAACCAAAAAAGAAACTTCTTTCATTGGCTGATTTGCTTGTGTATTCATTTACAATGAACTTCAGGACACTATTTCACCTAACTGTCTGTGAATGCAGTAGTTACTTCAAGTTTGAATGTTAAGAAAGATTCTTGTTTGTTTGGCTGCTATGCCCTTGCTTTCACACACATGTCAACATACAGCTTTAACCTAAAGACAAGCCAATGCAGTGGTTTCTTCACTTTACAAAACTGAAAAAGATTTGTCTTTTATTTGCTGCCATGCCTGTGTTTTCACTTAAATTCATTTCAAACACTGGTTTCCCCTAATAGGCTGTGAATGCAGCAGTTAATTCAAATTTAAAAGTTAAGTCAGATAAATGTTTTTGGCCTTTTTGGCTTGCTTAAACTCATTATCAGTGAAAAACACTGCTTTTACCTAATACTATATCAAAACACAGGTTTGTTCAGTTTTCAAAACTAAGCAACATACTCATTTCATTGGCAGCCTTGCACTTGTTTTCACTTTAAATGGATGTCAAAGCACTGCTTTTACAATGCCAAAGCTGCTGGTTTCTCACTTTTGAAATTTAAGTAAGATTCTTGTTTCTTACAATGCTATACATGTGTTTTCAATTACAATGGACTTGAAAACATTGCTTTTCACTAACGGTGGCTAAATACATAGAGTTCTTTGCTTTAGAAAACCAAAAAAGAAACTTGTTTTATTGGTGGATTTGCATGTGTATTCATTTACAATAAACTTCAAGACACTGGTTTCACCTAAATATCTGTGAATGCAGTAGACAGTACACCAATGAAAGGTAGGTAAGATTCTTATTTGATTGGCTGCTCTGCCCTTGCTTTCACTCACATGTCAACCCACAGCTTTTGCCTAAGGCTAAGCCAATGGAGTGGTTTCTTTACTTTAAGAAACTAAATAATTTTCATCTTTTATTTGCTGCTCTGCCTGTGTTTTCACTTATATTCATATTCAAAGTACTGGTTTCCTGAAACAGGCCTTGAATGCAGCAGTTAATTCAGCTTTGAATGTTAAGTAAGGTACTTGATTGTTTGGCTGCTATGCACTTGATTTCACTCATTATTAATTTAAAAACACTACTTTTACCTAATACTATGCCAAAATACTGGTTTCCTCAGTTTTCAAAACTAAGCAATATGCTCATTACATTGGCATCTATGCACTTGTTTTCACTTAAAATCAATGTCAAAACACTGCTTTTACTATGCCAATGCTTCCGGTTCCTCACTTTCAAAATCTAAGTAAGATTATTGTTGCTGTCAATGCTATACATGTGTTTTCAAATACAATCAACTTGAAAGCACTGCTTTTCCGTTATGTTAGCTGAATGTATTGATTTCTTTGCTTTAGAAAACCAGAAAAAATATTGTTTCATTGGTGGACTTGCATGTGTATTCATTAACAATCAATTTTAAGACACTGGTTTCACCTAACTCTCTGTGAATTCAGTAGTTATTTCAAGTCTGAAAGGTAACTAAGATTCCTGTTTTTTTGGGTGCTATGTGCTTTCTTTCATTCACATGTCAATAGACAGCATTTGCCTAAGGCTAAGCCAATGATGTGGGTTCCTCACTTTCCAAAATTAAATAAGATTTGTGTTTTATTTGATGCTATGCCTGTGTTTTAATTTAAATTCATCTTCAAAACACTTGTTTCCCATAAGAGGCTGTGAATTTAGCAGTTAATTCAACTTTGAAAGTTAAGTATCATACTTGTTTGTTTGGCTGCTGCACACTTGCTTTCACTCATTATCAATGTAAAAACACTGCTTTTACCTAAGTCTATGCCAAAACACTGGTTTCCTCAGTTTTCAAAACAAAGCAATATACTCATTACATTGGCAACTATGCACTTGTTTTCACTTACAATGAATGTGAAACACTGTTTTTACTATGCCAAACCTTCTGGTTCCTCACTTTCAAAATCTAAGTAAGATTCTTGTTTATTACAATGATATACATGTGTTTTCAAGTACAATCAACTTGAAAACACTGTTTTTTCCTAATGTTTGCTGAATTCCTTGAGTTCTTTGAATACAACACAAAAAAAGAAACTTGTTTCATTGGTTGATTTGCATGTGTACTCATTTACAAACAACTTCAAGAAACTTGTTTCACCTAACTCTCTGTGTATGCAGTAATTATTTCAAGTTTGAAACTTTAGTAAGGTTCTTGTTTGTTGGCTCCTATGCCCTTGCTTTCACTCACATGTCAACACACAGCTTTTACCTAAGGTTAAGTCACTGCAGTGGTTTCTTCACTTTACAAAACTAAATAAGATTTTCTCTTATTTGCTGCTATGCCAGTGTTTTCACTTCAATTCATCTTCAAAACACTGGTTTCTCCTAATAGGCTGTGAATGTAGCAGTTAATTCAACTTTGGAAGTTAAGTAAGATGCTTGTTTGTTTGGCTGCTATGCGTTGCTTTCATTCACTATCAATGTAAAAACACTGCCTTACATAATACTATGTAAAAACACAGGTTTCTTCAGTTTTCAAAACAAAGCAATATACTCATTACATTGGCAGCTATACACTTGTTTTCACTTTCAGTGAATGTCAAAAGACTGCTTTTACTATGCCAAAGCTGCCAGTTCCTCACTTTGGAAATCTAAGTAATGTTCTTGTTTATTAAAAGGCTATACATGTAATTTCAATTACAATCAACTTGAAAACACTGATTTTCCCTAATGTTGGCTTACTGCATTGAGTTCTTTGCTTTAGAAAACCAAGAAAGAAACTTGTTTCAATGCATGATTTTCATTTGTATTCATATACAAACAACTTCAAGGCACTGGTTTCACCTAAGTCTTTGTGAATGCTGTAGTTATTCCAAATTTGAAATGTAAGTAAGATTCTTATGCCCTTGCTTTCAATCACATGTCAACACACAGCTTTTGCCTAAGGCTAAGCTAAAGCAGTGGTTTCTTCTCTTTACAAATCTAAATAAGATTTGTATTTTATTTGCTGCTATGCCTGTGTTTTCACTTAAATTCATCTTCAAAACACAAGTTTCCTCTAACAGTCTCTGAATGCAGCAGTTAATTCAACTTAGAAAGTTAAGTAGGATACTTATTTGCTTGGTGGATAATTGCTTGCTTACACTCACTATCATTGTGAAAACCCTGCTTTACCTAATACTCTGCCAAAGCATTGCTTTCTTCAGTGTTCAAAACTAATTAATATACTCATTAGTTTGGCAGCTATGCACTTGTTTTCACTTACATTGAATGTCAAAACACTCCTTTTACTTTGCCTAAGCTGCCGGTTCCTCACTTCAAAATCTAAGTAAGATTCTTGTTTCTTACAATGCTATACATATGTTTTCAAATACAATCAACTTGAAAACAGTGCTTTATCATAACGTTGGCTGAATTCATTGAGTTCTTTGTTTTAGAAAACAAAAAAGAAACTTGTTTCATTGGCTGATTTGCATGCAGATTCATTTACAAACAATTTCAATACACTGTTTTCACCTAGTTCTCTGTGAATGCAGTAGTTATTTCAAGTTTGAAAGGTAAGTAAGATTCTTGTTTGTTTGCCTGTTATGCTGTTGATTTCACTCACCTGTGAACACACAGCTTTTACCTAAGGAAAGCCAATGCAGTGGTTTCTTCACTTTACAAAACTAAATAATATTTGTCTTTTATTTGCTGCTATGCCTGTGTTTTCTCTTAAATTCATCTTCAAACACTGGATTCCCCTAATATTCTGTGAATGCAGCAGTTAATTCATCTTTGAAAGTTAAGTAAGATACTTGTTTATTTGGGTGCTTTGCCCTTGGTTTCACTCAGGATTAATGGAAAAACACTGCTTTTACCTAATACTATGCCAAAACACTGGTTTATTCAGTTTTCAAAACTAAGCAATATACTCATTACATTGGCAGCTCTGCACTTATTCTCAATTACAATGACTGTCAAAACACTGCTTTTACTATGCCAAAGCTGCCGGTTCCTTACTTTTGAAATCTAAGTAAAATTCCAGTTCCTTACAATGGTATACATGTGTTTTCAATTACAGTCAACTTGAAAACACTTCTTTTCCCTAATCTTGGCTGAATGCATTAAGCTCTTTGTTTTCAAAACCCAAAAAAAGAAACTTGTTTCATTGGCTGATTTGCATGTGTATTTATTTACAAAAAAATTCAAGACACTGGTTTCACCTAAGTTTCTGTGAATGCACTAGTTACTTCAAGTTTGAAAGGTAAGAAAAAAATTTTTTGTTTGGCTGCTATGCCCTTACATTCACTCACATGTCAACACACAGCTTTTACCTAAGGCTAAGCCAATGCAGTAGTCCCTTCACTTTAAAAAGTAAATAAGATTTGTCGTTAATTTGCTGCTATGCCTGTGTTTTCACTTGAATTCATCTTCAAAACACTGGTTTCCCCGAAGAAGCTGAGAATTCAGCAGTTATTTCAAATTTGAAAGTTAAGTAACATACATGTTTATATGGCCACTTTGCCCTTGCTTTCCTGCTTTATCAATGTAAAAACTCTGCTTTTAACTAGTACTATGGCAAAACACTTGTTTCCACAGTTTTCAAAACTAAGCAATATACTCATGACATTGGCAGCTAGGCACTTGTTTTCACTTACAATGAATATCAACACTGCATTTACTATGCCAAAGATGCCCGTTCCTCCCTTTTAAAATCTAATTAAACTCTTCTTTCTCACAATGTTATACATGTGTTTCTATTTGCAATCCTCTTGAAAACACTGCTTTTCCCAAACATTGGTTGAATGCATTGAGTTCTTTGCTTTAGAAAACCAAAAAATAAACTTGTTTCATTGGTTGATTTGCATGTGTATTCATTTACAATCTACTTCAATACACTGGTGTCACCTAACTGACTGTGAATGCAGTAGTTACTTCAAGTTTGAATGTTAAGAAAGATTTCTTTTTTGTTTGGCTGCTATGCCCTTGTTTTCACACACATGTCATCACACAGCTTTTACCGAAGGCTAAGCCAATGCAGTGTTTCTTTCACTTTGCAAAATTGAATAAGATTTGTCTTTTATTTGCTGTTATGCCTGTGTTTTCACTTACATTCATCTTAAAAACAGTGGTTTTCCTTAACATGCTGTGAATGCAGCATGCAATTCTACTTTGAATATTATGTAAGATACCTGTTTGTTTTACTCCTATGCACTTGCTTACATTCATTATTAATGTAAAAACACAGCTTTTTCTAATACTGTGCCATAAAACTGGTTTCTTCAGTTTTCAAAACTAAGCAATATACTCATTATATTGGCAGCTATGCACTTGTTTTCACTTACAATGCATGACAAAACACTGCTTTTACTTGGCTAAAGTTGCCAGTTCCTCCCTTTGGAAATCTAAGTAAGATTCTTGTTTCTTACAATGCTATATATGTGTTTTCATTTACAATCAACTTGAAAACACTGCTTTCCTTAACATTGGCTGAATGCTTTGAGTTCTTTGCTTTAGAAAACCAAAAAAGAAACTTGTTTCATTGGCTGATTTGCATATGTATTCATTTACAAAGAATTTCAAGACCCTGGTTTCACCTAACTCTCTTTAAATGCAGTAGTTACTTCAAGTTTGAAAGGTAAGTAGGATTCTTTTTTGTTTGGGTCCTATGCCCTTGCTTTCTCTCACATGTCAACACACAGGTTTTACCTAAGGCTAAGCCAATGGAGTGACTTCTTCACTTTACAAAACTAAATAAGATTTGTCTTTTATTTGATTCTATGCCTGTGTTTTCACTGAAATTCATCCTCAAAACACTGGGTTCCAGTGACAGGCTGTGAATGCAGCAGTTAATTCAACTTTGAAAGTTATGAAAAATATTCTTTTCGATGTTATGCGATTTCTTTCACTCATTATCAATGTAAAAACACTGGTTTTACCTAATACTATGCGAAAACACTGGTTTCTTCAGTTTTTAAAACAAAGGAATATACTCATTACATTGGCAGCTATGCCCTTGATTTCACTTTCAATGCTTGGCAAACTTCTGCTTTTACTAAGCCAAGGGTGCCGGGTCCTCACTTTTGAAATCTAAGTAAAATTCTTCTTTCTTACAATGCTATACCTGTGTTTTCAATTACAATCAACTTGAAAACACTGCTTCCCCAAATTTTGGTTGAATGCTTTGTGTTCTTTGATTTAAATAACTAAAAAAGAATCTTATTTCATTGGTTGATTTGCATGTGTATTCATTTACAATAAACTTCAGTACACTGGTGTCAGCTAAATGTCTGTGAATGCAGTAGTTACTTCAAGTTTGAATGTTAAGAAAGATTCTTGTTTGTTTGGTTGCTAGGCCCTTGCTTTCACACACATGTCAACACACAGCTTTTACCTAAGGCTAAGCCAATGCAGGGTTTTATTCACTTTACAAAACTGAATAAGGTTTGTCTTTTATTTGCTGTTATGCCTGTGTTTTCACTTACGTTCATCTTCAAAACAGTGGTTTCCATTAACAGGCTGTGAATGCAGCAGGTAATTCTACTTTGAATATTACAAAATATACTTGTTTCTTTGGCTGCTATGTGCTTGCTTTCATTCATTATCAATGTAAAAACACTGTTTTAACTAATACTATACCAAAAAACTGGTTTCTTCAGTTTTCAAAACTAAGCAATATACTCATTACATTGGGAGCTATGCACTTGTGTTCACGTACAATGCTTGGCAAAACATTGCTTTTACTTGGCCAAAGCTGTCGGTTCCTCCCTTTGGATATCCAAATTAGATTTTCATTTCTTACAATACTATATATGTGTTTTCAATTACAATCAATTTGAAAACACTGTTTTCCCTAACATTGTCTGAATGCATTGAGTTCTTTGCTTTAGAAAATCAAAAAAGAAACCTCTTTCATTGGCTGATTTGCATGTGTATTCATTTACAATCTACTTCAAGACACTGGTTTCACCTAACTCCCTGTGAATGCAGTAGTTACTTCAAGTTGAAAAGGTAAGAAATATTCTTGTTTTTTTTGGCTGCTATGCCCTTGCTTTCACTCACATGTCAACACACAGCTTTTGCCAAAGCCAGGAATATGCAGTGGTTTCTTCACTTTACAAAACAAATAAGATTTGTCTTTTATTTGCTTCTATGCCTTTTTCACTTAAATTCATCTTCAAAGCACTGGTTCCCTGTAACAGTCTGTGAATGCAGCAGTTAATTCAACTTTGAAAGTTAAGTAAGATACTTGTTTATTTGGCTGCTATTCACAGGCTGTCACTCATTATCAATGTAAAAACACTGCTTTTACTTAATACCATGCCAAAACACTGGTTATTTCAGTTTTAAAAACAAAGCAATATACTCATTACATTGGCAACTATGCACTTGTTTTCAATTACAATGAAGGTCAAACCACTGATTTTACTATTCCAAAGGTGCCCGTTCTTCACTTTTGAAATCTAAGTAAGATTCTTGTTAATTACAATATTATACATGTGTTTTCAATTACAGTCAACTTGAATACACTGCTTTTCCTTAACGCTGGCTGAATGCATTGAATTCTTTCCCTTAGAAAACCAGAAAGAAACATGTTTTATTGGCTGATTTGCATGTGTATTCATTTACAAACAACTTCAAGACACTGGTTTCACCTATCTCTCTGTGAATGCAGTAGTTACGTTAAGTTTGAAAGGTAAGTAAATTCTTGTTTGTTTGGCTGCTATGCCCTTGGTTTCACTCACCTGTCAACACACAGCTTTTGCCTAAGGCTAAGCCAATGCAGTGGTTTCTTCACTTTACAAAACTAAAAAAAATTTGTCTTTCATTTCCTGCTATGCCTTTTTCACTTATATTCTACTTCAAAACACAGTTTTCCCATAACATGATGTGAATGCAGCAGTTAATTCAACTTTGAAAGTTAAGTAAGGCACATGTTTGGTTGGTTCCTATGCACTTGCTTTCACTCATTATCAGTGTAAAAATACTGCTTTTTCCTAATACAATGCCAAAACACTGGTTTCTTCAGTTTTCCAAACTAAGTGATATAATCATTACATTGGCAGCTATGCACTTGTTTTCAATTACAATGTATGGCAAATCAGTGCTTTTACTATGCCAAAGCTGCCGATTCCTCACTTTGGAAATCTAAATGAGATTTTTGTTTCTTACAATGTATGCATGTGTTTTCAATTACAATGAACTTGAAAACACTGCTTTTCCATAACGGTGGCTGAATGCCCCGAGTTCTTTGCTTTAGAAAACCAAAAAAGAAACTTGTTTCATTGGCTGATTTGCATGTGTATTCATTTAGAAACAACTTCAAGACACTGGCTTCACCTAACTCTCTGTGAATGCATTAGTTACTTCAAGTTTGAAAGGTAAGTAAGATTCTTGTTTGTTTGGATCCTATACCCTTGCTTTCACTCACATGTCATCACACAAGTTTTACCTAAGGTTAAGCCAACGCAGTGATTTCTTCACTTTACAAAACTAATTAAGATTTGTCTTTTAATTGATTCTATGCCTGTGTTTTCACTTAAATTCATCTTCAAATCCCTGGTATCCCGTAACAGGCTGTGAATGCAACAGTTAATTCAACTTTGGAAGTTAAGTAAGATTTTTTTTTTGGCTGCTATGGGATTGCTTTCACTCATTATCAATATAAAAACACTGATTTTACCAAATACTATGCCAAAACACTGGTTTGTTCAGTTTTCAAAACTAAGGAATATACTCATTACATTGGCATGTATGCCCTTGTTTTCACTTACAATGCTTGGCAAAACTCTGCTTTTACTGCGCCAAACCTGCCAGGTTTTCACATTCGAAATGTAAGCAAAATTCTTGTTTCTTACAATGATATTCATGTGTTTTCCATTAAAATCTACTTGGAAACACTGCTTTTCCCTAACATTGGCTCTATGCAAAGAGTTCTTTTCTTTAGAAAACCAAAAAAGAAACTTGCTACATGACTGATTTGCATGTGTATTCATTTACAACCAACTTCAAGACACTGGTTTTGCTTAACTCTCCGTGAATGGAGTAGTTACTTCAAATTTGAAAGTTAAGTAAGATTCTTTTTTTTTGGGCTCCTATGCCCTTGCTTTCACTCATATGTCAACACACAGCTTTTAACAAAGCCAGGAAAATGCAGTGGATTGTTCTCTTTACAAAACTAAATAAGATTTGTCTTTAATTTGCTGCTATGCCTTTTTCACTTAAATTCATCTTCAAAACCCTGGTTTCCTGTAACAGACTGAGAATGCAGCAGTTAATTCACCTTTGAAAGTTAAGTAAGATACTTGTTTGTTTGGCTGCTATGCTCTTGGTTTCACTCATTATCAATGTAGAAACACTGCTGTTACCTAGTACTCTGCCAAAACACTGGTTTCTTCAGTTTTCAAAATTAAGCAATATCGTCATTACATTGGCAACTATGCAATTGTTTTCACTTACAATGAATGTCAAAACACTGCTTTTACTATGCCAAAGCTGCCAGTTCCTCACTTTCAAAAAATATGTAAGATTTTTGTTACTTACAATGCTGTACATGTGTTTTCTATTTCAATCAACTTGAAACAATGCTTTTCCCTGACGTTGGCTGAATGCATTGAGTTCTTTGCTATAGAAAACCAAAAAATAAACCTGTTTCATTGGTGGATTTGCATGTGTATTCATTTACAAACAACTTCAAGACACTGTTTTTACATAACTCTCTGTGAATGCAGTAGTTACTTCAAGTTTGAACAGTAATTAAGATTCTTGTTTGTTTGGCTGCTCTGCCCTTGCATTCCCTCACATGTTAACCCACAGGTTTTGTCTACGGCTAATCCAATGCAGTGGTTTCTTCACTTTAAAAATTTATTTTAGATATCTCTTTTATTTTCTGCTATAGCTGTGTTTTCACTTAAATTCAACTTCATAACACTGGTTTCCCCTAACAGGCTGTGAATGCAGCCATTAACTCTATTTTGAAAATTAAGTAAGTTACTAGTTTGTTTGGGTGCAATGCACTTGCCTTCCCTCATTATCAATGTAAAAATACTGCTTTACCTAATACTATGCCAAAACACTTGTTTCCTCAGTTTTCAAAACTAAGCAATATACTCATTACGTTGGCAGCTATGCATTGTTTTCACTTCCAATGAATGCCAAAACACCACTTTCACTATGCCAAACCCGCCGGGTCCTCACTTTCGAAATCTATGTAAGTTTCTTGTTGCTTACAGTGCTATAGATGTGTTTTCAAATACATTCAACTTGAAAACACTGCTTTTCCTTAACGTTGGCTGAACGCATTGAATTCTTTGCTTTAGAAAACCAAAAATTAATCTTATTTCATTCACAGATTTGCATGTGTATTCATTTACATTCAATTTAAAGACACTGGTTTTACCTATCACTCTGTGAATGCAGTAGTTACTTCAAATTTGAAAAGCAAGTAAGATTCTTGATTGTTTGGCTGCTATGCCCTTGCTTTCACTCACTTGTCAACACACAGCTTTTGCCTAAGGCTATACCAATGCAGTGATTTCTTCACTTTACAAACTGAATAAGATTTGTGTTTTATTTGATGCTATGCCTGTGTTTTCATTTAATTCATGTTCAAAACACTGTTTTCCCCTAACAGGCTGTGAATGCAGCCGTAAATTCAACTTTGAAAGTAAAGTAAGATACTTGTTTGTTTGGCTACTATGCTTTTGTTTTCACTCATTTTCAACATAAAAACACTGCTTTTACCTAATACTAGCCGAAAACACTGGTTTCTTCAGTTTTCAAAACTAAGGAATATTCTCATTACATTGGTAGCTATGCACTTGTTTTCACTTCCAATGAATGACAAAACACCGCTTTCGCTATGCCACACCTGCTGGGTCCTCACTTTCAAAATCTAAGTAATATTCTTATTTCTTACCATGCTATACATGTGTTTTCAATTACAATCAAGTTTATTTTTTTATAGTAATCATTTATTTATTTATTTAATTTATTTGTAAAATGATATATAAATACATAGGCATATATGTGCATTTCCTTACATAAATTTTATTTGTTATATATATATATACATTTTTTTAAATGTGCCTAAGTTACCCAAATATTACTCAGAATCTACAGGGATTCCCTTGCTCCCCACCGCCCACACCTCCAACATCACCCCACACAACCATTCCCAGTTCGTGTGGTACAACACCCTCAATGGATATACACATCCTGGGGCCTTGCCAACGAGCATAGACCACAGTTCACATCAGAGACCACACTCTCTCCCACCGACTTCTCCATGGTATACTCTGATGAAAAATGGCCTACATCTGTCGCCGCTATGCCACTCAGGACAACCACCAAAGTCCCAATAAAGCCCAAGTATTTCAACTGCCCCTCCTCTCCTTGCCCCAAAAATGTCCAGTGGCCGCCAGCTCCATTTCACTGTTACAATATCTTCCATTGCTTGAATCACAATATGTCTACAACAGAACACCACCAAGTCCACTCTAGTCCACTGCTCCTCCCCCCTTCCTGAGGGGTCTTGGAAGGTGATGTTCACTTCACTTCCAAGTGAGAGAAGACTTATATTCCATGGATATAGTGGATGGGATTATCTTGCCTTCAGCTGCAGGCTCTCTCCATTCCCTGGAGTGGCTGTTGTCCATCGTAGTCTCCTCACCAGGTTACTTGGATGAATCCATTGAGCTGTAGGGTAGCAGTTGCAGTTCCACTGAGATTCCAGGCACCTCTGGCACATAGGTGGGACAGAGGATACAGTCTCTGGAAGTACACCTAAAAACCCCTACATCTCATATAGGTTTGAGTAGAAGGGACTGATGGACCATGTGCAGGGATGACTTGTTTGAGTCCAACTCTGTCACTCTCAGGAACACAGATGCCAATGAATAACCCAATATTAGGTATCAATCTCTGGGCCTATCCCCACTTGTATAGGTCCTGGGTGTCACCAGAGCCCTTAGGGGTCCCTCAGTGTGGGGTGATATCCATTTTGGTGTTCTATGAGATCCTACTGAGGTATACATCAGTATTACCTCTGGGATGACCTCCCGAATCTCTTTGAAGTCTCTTAGACATGTGAACTCATTTCTCTTTACCTTTTCCCCCTTTTATTCAAGGTCTTTATCCGAACATGTTGCCAGTTGGCACTTGGTATTAATCCCTCATTGCCAGGGAGGCTCATCCCCGGGAGTCATGTCCCATGTTGGGGGGAAGGTAATGCATTCAAATGCTGAATTTGGCTCAGAGAGAGGCCACATTTGAGCAACAAGGAGGCTTTCAGGTGGTAACGCTTAGGCACCCCATATCAGTAGGGTAAGTTTCAATTAGAAGAGCAAATACTCATAAGGCTAGTCCTCAATAACAAGAACCCATCAAAGGACCATCCTCTTTTGCCAGACACTGCCTCTGCACTCTGGGGATGGTTGCTGCTCCCTTGGGGAATGTAGCAGAACACTCCAGGAAGGGAATTCAGATTCCCTCATTGAATAATTGTCTACCCAAAGTGACTATGCCCCATTCCTTGATCATTTGAACAATTTTATATAACTTTCATGTTTATTCAGATGGCCTTGCTCCCATGAATCCCCCATTGCAGACACCCCCCAATGATCCTCTGCAGCCCCCCTTGTAAACTTTCATTGATCCAAACCTTCCTCGAATATGAAGCCAATATAATAACAAAATACAATTAATAGGAAAAAGAAATAATAATGATAATTTTAAATGCAAGAGATAGGTACAAGGAGACTCAGAAGACAAAAAAAGGAAACTAAAGTAATAATAAAATATAATTAGCGAATTGGGACTTTTGAAACAATGGGAAAAATATAAAACAAATAAAATACCTTTTTTAAAATAAATTATTCTTTTTTCCTTTTATCATTGTAATATCGGATGTCCAGTGTATCGTGAAACCTTCCCCATCTCATTCCCCAGTGTCTCCCAAATTTCAATTTAATTTTCAAAGAAGTTTTAGGTCACAGCAAAGTCACACACGGAATACTATAGACTCCCACCTAGGCAACCACCCTCCCGCTACCCCACCCCATATTAAAACATTTTTTTTTAATGGATGATATCATTGTTATAACTGTTATACAGATAGTAAAATAAACAACTAAAATTTTTTCAGTGGTTTACAGTATAGTTTAAAATTTAGACTGTACAGTTTAATAATTTTTGATGATATTTACCATGTCCTGTGTCCATTATTGTAAGGTAATGAAGGGTATTTCCCATGACCACTACATACCCCATTTGATCATTTCTGTTCCTTCCTCCCCACCCCTTGGACCATATGACTCTTCCCTGACTTGGCTCATGGGATGTCAAGAGTCATATGTACATGTCCTGGTTATTCTAACCCGTCCTTCCTAATCTACCCACCTGTTAATCTTGCACCACTCAACCCAGTAAAATTTCTACCCATCTGTCCTATCCTTCAATATGTAACTATACTCTTTCAATTTACCAATGATAATGTCCATATGGGTGATTGCTCACAGCCTACCCTTCTCTCTTTCTTCCTTGTTAGCCTATCTTTTGGTCAGTGGTTCTCAGAAACTGTTATCTTACCTCTATTCAAATCAATGAGCTCATAAACTGTTCTTCCTTCAATGCCTGGCTTGCTTCACTCAACACAAGATCTTCAAGATTCATCCATGTTATTCCATTTGTTAGCACTTTATTCCTTCTAACAGCTGAGTAATATTCCATTTTATGTGTGTGCCACATTTTGCTTATCCATTCATCTGTTGATGGGCACTGGGGCTGATTCCAACTTTTGGCAATTGTGAACAATGCTGCTATGAACACTGGTGTGCATATATCTGTTCGCGTCTTTGCTTCAGTAGTGGAATTGCTGGATCATATGGAAGATCTATTGTTAGTTTTCTGAGGAATCGCCAAACTGTTCTCCACAGTGGCTGGATCATTCCACAATCCCACCAGCAGTGGATGAGGGTTCCTATTCCTCCACATCCTCTAAAACATTTATATTATGCTGTTTTTTTGATAGCTGCTATTCTGATGGGTGTTAGATGGTATCTCATTGTGGTTTTGATTTGCATTTCCCTAATACCTAGCAATGTTGAGCATTTTATCATGTGATTTTTAGCCACTTGTACTTCTTCCTTGGAGAAGTGTCTTTTCAGGTCACTTGCCCATTTTTTAAATGGGTTGTTTGTCTTTTTATTTTCGAGATGTAGGATTTCCTTATATATGCAGGGTATTAGGCTGCTATTAGATATATGATTGCCAAATATTTTCTCCCATTGGGTAGGCTGCCTATAATTTTCTTAGTAACATCCTTTGAGGTGCAGAAGTTTTTAATTTTGAGGAGATCCCATTTATCTATTTTTTCTCTTGCTGGTTGTGCCCTGGCTGTGAAGTTCATGAAACCATTTCCTAATACTAGATCCTTTAGATGCCTCTGCACATTATCTTCCAAGGTCTTTATGGTTTTGGCTTTTATATTTAGATCTTTGATCCATCTGTAGTTGATTTTTGTATAGGGTGTGAGATGGTATTCTTCTCCCATTCATTTGAGTATGGATATCCAGTTCTCCAAGCACCATTTGCTAAAGAGGCCATTATCTCCCAATTGAGTGGACTTGGTGGCCTTGTTGAATATCAGATGACGGTATATGCGAGGATCTATATCAGAACTCTCAATTCAGTTCCATTGGTCAGTAGGTCTATCCTTGTGACAATACCATGCGGTTTTGATCACTCAAGATTTGTAGTATATTAAAGTCAGGTAATGTGATACCTCCAACTTCATTTTTCTTTTTCAATACGTCTTTGGCAATTCGGGTCCTCTTAACTCTCCAAATATATTTTGTGGTTGGTTTTCCAGTTCCTTAAAAAATGCAGTGTTGATTTTTATTGGGATTGCATTAAAGCTATAGATTAGTTTGGGTAGGATAGACATCTTTATGATGTTTATTCTTCTTATCTATGAATAGGGAATATTTTTCCATTTATTCAAGTCTTCTTTGATTTCCTTTAACAGTGTTCTGTAGCTTTCTGTATATAAGTCCTTTACATCTTTAGTTAAATTTATTCCTACGTATTTGATTCTTTTAGTTACTATTGTAAATGGTATTTTTTTCTTAATTTCCTCTTCAGATTGCTCGTTATTGGTGTACAGGAATGCTACTGATTTTTGAGCATTGATCTTGTAGCATGCAACATTACTGAAGTCATTTATAAGTTCTAGAGGCTTTGTTGTAGATTTTTCAGAGCTTTCTATGTATAAGATCATGTCGTCTGCAAATAATGAGGTTTTTGCTTCTTCGTTTCCAATCTGCATGACTTTTATGTCTTGTTCTTGCCTCAGTGCTCGGGCAAGTACTTCTAAGCAATGTTAAATAGGAGTGGTGATAGAGGGCATCCTTGTCGTGTTCCCAATCTCAGAGGGAAGGCTTTTAGGATTTCACCATTGAAAATGATGTTTGCTTTTGGTTTTTCATATATACCCTTTATCATATTCAGAATGTTTCCTTCTATACCTATCTTTTGTAGTATTTTTCTCAGGAAAGAGTGCTGTATTTTGTCAAATGCTTTTTCTGCATCTATAGAAATGATCATGTGATTTTTTCCTTTAAATCTGTTTATAAGGTGTATTACTTTGATTGATTTTCTTATATTGACCCATCCTTGCATACCCAGGATGAAACCCACTTGGTCATGGTATATAATCCTTTTGATATGTTGTGAATGCGATTTGCAAGTGTTTTGTTGAGGATTTTAGCATCTAGGTTCATTAGAGAAATTGGTCTGTTATTTTCCTTTCTTGTGGTATCTTTGGTTTTTGTATTAAGGTAATGTTAGCATCATAGAATGAGTTAGGCAATATTAATTCTACTTCTATTTTTGGAAGAGCTTAAGCAGAATTGGTGTTAGCTCTTTCCAGAATGTTTGGTAGAATTCAGCTGTGAAGCCATCCGGTCATGGGCATTTCTTAGTTGGGAGGTTTTTGATGGCTGAGTCTATTTCTTTATTTGTAATTGGACTGTTGAGTTCATCAATTTCTTCTTTAGTCAATGTAGGCTGTTTGTGAGTTTCTAGAAACTTGTCCATTTCCTCTAAATTATCATTCTTGTTGGCATATAATTTTTCAAAGTATCCTCTTATGATACTCTTTATTTCAGTGGGGTCAGTAGTGATATCCCCTTGCTCATTCCTTATTTTGTGTATTTGAATCTTTTCTCTCATTTTCTTTGTTAGTCTGACTAACGGTTTGTCAATTTTATTAATATTCTTGAAGAACCAGCTTTTGGATTGTTTATTGTTTTGAGTGCTTTCTTATTCTCTATTTCATTTAGTTCTGCTTGAATCTTTGTTATTTCCTTCTTTCTACTTCCTTTTGGTTTAGTTTGTTGTTGTTTTTCCAATTCCTCCAAGTGTCCAGTTAGGTCTTCAATTTTGCTCTTTCTTCTTTTTTAATATATGAATTTATGGCTATGAACTTCCCTCTCAGGACAGCTTTCGCTGCATCCCATAGGTTTTGATATGTTGCGTTGTCACTTTCATTATTTTCAAGGTAGTTGCTGATTTCTTTTGAGATTTCCTCCTTGACCCCCTGTTTGTCTAAGAGTGTGTTGTTTAACTTCCATATCCTTGTGCCTAACCTGTTTCTCAGTCCTTTAGTGATTTCCAATTTCATTCCATTGTGGTCAGAGAAATTACTTTGTATAATCTCAATCTTTCTGAACTCCTTGGGAGTTGTTCTGTGGCCTAGCATGTGGTCTATCTTGGAGTATGTTCCATGTGCACTTGAGAAGAAAGTAAATCCTGCTGTATTTGTGTGGAATGTTCTGTATATGTCTATTAAGTCCAGGTCTTCTAATGTATTGTTGAGAGTCTTTGTTTCTTTAGTGATTCTCTGTCTAGATGTTCTGTCTAATGATAATAATGGTGTGTTGAAGTCCCCTGCTATACTTGTAGAGGCATTTATTTCTCCACTTAGTTTTTCTAGGGTTGCTTCATGTATTTTGAGGCACCCCGATTAGGTGCATAAATGTTTATGAATGTTCTCTCTTCTTCAGAGATTACAGATTTTACTAATACATAGTGTGCATCTTTGTCTCTTATGATAGCTTTGCATTTAAAGTCTATTTTGTCTGATATTAGAATAGCTACTCCTGCCTGTTTTTTTTGGTATTGTTAGCTTTTAAAATTATTTTCCAGGCATTCACTTTAACCCTCCTTGAATCCCTGAGTCAAAGGTGAGTTTCTTGTAGACAGCATAAAGATGGATCATATTACTTTATCCATTCTGCCAACTGGTGTCTCTTGATAGGTGAATTTAGTCCATTAACATTCAGTGTTATTACTAATAATGAATTTCTTACTTCAGCCATTTTTTCTTTGGATAAATGTATGTCATATGTTCCTTTGTTTTTATTTTTTGTCTTCTTAGATTCTTTTAAACTCTCCTCCAACTCTCTCTCCCTTGTTTTTTTCTTTCAACTTGTAGAACTTCCTTTAGTGTTTCTTGAATTGCGGATTTCTTATTGACATACTATCTTAATTTCTGTTTGTGAATATTTTAAACTCTCCATCATTTTTGAATGCCAGTTTTGCTGGGTAGAGATTTCGTGGCTGGATATTTATTCTTATAGTATTTTGACTATGTCATACCACTGTCTACTTGCCTCCATGATTTCAGCTGAGACATCAGCACTTAATCTTATTGTGCTTCCCTTGTATCTGATGATTCTCTTTTCTCTTGCTGCCTTGAGTAATTTCTCTTTCTCTTGAGCATTGGACATTTTGACAAGTATATGTATTGGAGTTGGCCTGTTGGGATTTATACTGTTTGGGGTGGGCTTTGCTTCCTGAGTCTGCACATCCATCTCTCTCAATAGGGTTGGAAAGTTTTCAGCCATTATTTCCTTCAACCCTCCTTCTGTTACCTTTCCCTCCTCTTCTCCTTCTGGGATGCCCATAATGCGTATGTTTGAGCATTTTGTGTTATTGGTTAATTCCCTAAGTCCATGCTGGATTTTTTCTATCTTTTTGTCTGTTTTTTCTACTATCTGTTTGATTTCAGATGTATTGTCTTCCACATCACTAATTCTTTCTTCTGCCTGTTGAAATCTTCTGCTATGTGAACCCAACGTCGTTTTGTCTTCTTGGATTGTGCCATTGGTCGCCATCATATCCATTACCTTTTCGGGAGTGTTTACACTTTCTTCAGTAGGTTCTCCAAGGGTATTCTTTATATTCTTAATGTCTTACTTCACTTCTTTAAGTTGGTCCATAGTATTTGTTTGGAAAGCTTTGATTAGTTGTTCAATGATCTGCTTCAGTTCCTGGTTTTGAGTTTTTTCATTTGATTGGTCCATGTTTTCCTGTGTCTCTGTGTGGTTTGTAATTTTTTGTTGCCCTCTAGTCATCATTTTATCTTGATGGATTTATTCAGTTGATTAGCTTCTCTCTCTGCTTTAGAGTTTTATTTAGCTGGTTGTTCTGTGTGTGTAAAGTTTTCTCTTTGATACTTTTTCTTCTTATTTTATTTTCTTGTATCTTTCTATGTTCCCTTTAAGGCAAAATATTAGGTCTGGAGGAATCAAAAGATGTGAGAAGGGAAGAAGGATAATGGTAATATTGCTAAAACTTAGAAGAGGGGCCAAATAAGACTTAATGAAGTGAATATTTAACTCAAATAGGCAGTGTAGGGTAATAGAAGAGAAAGTGGAGTACCTACAATGGACTGGGAAACCAAATAGAGGAGTATATATATAATGATTTAGAGGGCTAGAATTATGAGGAGGGAGAGAAAGAGTTAAGAAAGGGCTAAAATGAAAGAGTTAATATCAATAAAGAAAGAGAAAAACAAAATAGAGTGAGTAGAAATTGACACCCTTGAGTTGTGGGCGTATGGAAAAAATGTGAAATTTAATAGCCACAACAGAAAGCAGAGGGCAGAAAGATGAAGGAGGGATAATAGATAGTTTGGAATACAAAATCAATATATAGGGAGAATGGGAAATTACTGAAGAAGAAGCACAGCAAAGAAGACAGAAGCCAGGAGCACCTAATTTTTTTAAAAAATGAAAGAAAGAAGAAAAGGGGGATGAAAGAGGAAAGAAAAGCAAGAGGCAACAAATAAACAGAGAAAAAGCAAGCAATCACACTGGCAAGCAGTCAAACAAAGCTAAGGGGGATCAATATTCCCTGGGGTCCCATGGATTCTCTCAGCCTGCTTGTGTTTATCAAACAATTTCCCCGCAGGGCTTTTGTATGCAGGTCCTGAAGAAGCATTTGGCTATTAAACTAAATTGAAAAGAATTTATTTTTCATTTATTAAAGGGACAATTTTATTTATTTATTTATTTATTTATTTATTTATTTATTTATTTATTTTTTGGTGTAATACAGGACTAAAAATAAGTCCTTCTCTAGACAACCCCCCTCACAGAAGAGTCTCTAACTGGGGTCCTGGAAACTTATCAAGCACTTCCCAATTTCTGCATTTCCCAGGGACCCAAAAGTCTGATGTGTAGAACGCAAAAAATCAGCAGACTCTGGCAGACTCTGCCCTTCTGAATCAGAGCCCCTGCGCCATTAGGCTGTGTGTAAATGCAGTTAAATGCAGATTCGCTTCTCCCTTCCGCCTGGCGCTACTTCAAGCTGACTTATCTGCTTCCCAAAGTTATGAGGGGGTCCAGGCAGCCAGCTTGACAGCTAAAATATACCCTCTCTGCTTTCTGTCAGAACTCTCCCTCTTTGGGGGATTGCCCGTCTTCACAGCTCCGCAGCCCGGGGCTAATCCCTGGGCTGCTCGGCTACTCAACTCCCTAGAAAATTAACTGCACCCCTCCTCTGGGTGCTGTTTCACTGCAGCTGTTTTGTTTGTCTAAGTTCCTGGGGGCTTCAGGAAGCCAAATCCCCAGACAATAAAGCTCTCTTACCAGAGCTCCCCCTTCATAAAACGCCCCCTCCCACCTGGATGGGTCACCCAGTTACCAGAGTGAAGGGAGTAGCTGTTCCAGCCGCCTTTTTTTTCCCCCATAACTGTCGGGGTCAGCCAACTGTGTTAACCACCACAGGCAGGCTTGAAACTCACGAATCTCTATGGTTCAGTCCACACCATCAATCTGTCCAGATAGATGTCCCAAGCTTCTTACTCCACACACCCACAGCAGAGACACACATTCCATACCCCGTCCACTCTCTGCTGTGATCTGGGAGCTGCTCGCAGTCACCATCCTAAGCCGACACCATCTTTTTTCTACAATCAACTTTAAAACAATGCTTTTCCCTAATGTTGGCTGAATGCATTGAGTTCTTTGCTTGAGAAAATAAAAAAAAAACTTGTTTCATTGGCTCATTTGCATGTGTATTCATTGACAAACAACTTCAAGACACTGGTTTCACATAACTCTCTGTGAATGCAGTAGTTGTTTCAAGTTTGAAATGGAATTAAGATTCTTATTTGTTTGGATGCTATGCCCATGCATTCCCTCACATGTTAAAATTCAGGATTTGCCTAAGGCTAATCCAATGCAGTGGTTTCTTCACTTTACAAACCTAAACAAGATTTGTCTTTTATTTGCTGCTATACCTGTGTTTTCACTTAAATTCATCTTCAAAACCCTGGTTTCCAACAACAGCTTGGAATGCAGCTGTTAATTCCACTTTGAAATTTATGTAAGATACTTGTTTGTTTGGGTGCAATGCGCTTGCTTTCCCTCATTATCACTGTGAAAACACTGCTTTACCTAATACTATGCCAAAACACTGGTTTCCTCAGTTTTCAAAACTAAGCAATATACTCATTTCCTCAGTTTTCAAAACTAAGCAATATACTCATTGCATTGCTTTCATTTACAATTAGTGTCAAAACACCACTTTCACTATGCCAAACACGCCGGGTCCTCACTTTTGAAATCTAAGTAAGATTCTTGTTGCTTACAGTGCTATACATGTGTTTTCAATTACAATCAACTTGAAAATACTGCTTTTCCTTAACGTTGCCTGAATGCATTGAGTTCTTTGCTTTAGAAAACCAAAAATGAATCTTATTTCATTCCCAGATTTGCAGGTGTATTCATTTACATTCAATTTTAAGACACAGGTTTTACCTATCTCTCTGTGAATGCAGTAGTTACTTCAAGTTTGAAAGGCAAGTAAGATTCTTGATTTTTTGGCTGCTATGCCCTTGCTTTCACTCACATGTCAACACACAGCTTTTGCCTAAGGCTATGCCAATGCAGTGATTTCTTCACTTTACAAACTAAATAAGATTTTTCTTTTATTTGCTGCTATGTCTGTGTTTTCACTTAAATTCATTTTTAAACCCTGATTGCCCAAAACAGGCTCTGAATGCAGCAATTAATTCAACTTTGAAAGTTAAGAAAGATACTTGTTTGTTTGGCTGCTATGTGTTTGCTTTCACTCACTATCAATGTAAAAACACTGCCTTTCCCTAATAATATGCCAAAACACTGGTTTCTTCAGTTTTCAAAACTGAGCAAAAGACTCATTACATTGGCAGCTATGCATTTGTTTTCACTTACAATGAATATCAAAACAATTCTTTTACAATGCCAAAGCTTCTGGTTACTCATTTTCGAAATCTCAGTAAGATTCTTGTTTCTTACAATGCTATACATGTGGTTTCAATTACAATCAACTTGTAACTCTGCTTTTACCTAACCTTTCCTGAATGCATTGAGTTCTTTGCTTTAGAAAACCAAAAAGAGCCTTGCTTCATTGGCTGATTTGCATGTGTATTCATTTATAAACAACTTCCAGACACTGATTTTGCATATGTCTCTGTGAATGCAGTAGTTACTACAAATTTGAAAGGTAAGTTAGATTCTTCATTATTTGGCTGATATGCCCTTGCTTTCCTCACATGTCAACACACAGTTTAGCCTAAGCCTAAGCCAATTATGTGGTTTCTTCACTTTACAAAACTAAATAAGATTCATCTTTTATTTGGCACTATGCCTGAGTTTTCAGTTAAATTCATGTTTAAAACACTGATTTCCCATAAAAGGCTCTGAATGCAGCAGTTAATTCAACTTTGAAAGTTAACTAAGAGAGTTGTTTGTTTGGCTGCTCTTCCATTGCTCTTACTTAGTATCAATGTAAAAATACTGCTTTTACTTAATCTTATGCCAAAACACTGGTTTCTTCAGTTTTCAAACTAAAAATATACTCATTACATTGAGAGCTATGCACTTGTTTTCACTTACAGTGAATGTCAACACACTGCTTTTACTATGCCAAAGCTGCTGATTCCCCACTTTCAAAGTCTAAGTAAGATTCTTGTTTCTTACAATGCTATACATGTTTTCAATTGCAGTAAACTAGAAAACACTGCTTTTCCCTAACGTTGGCTGAATTCATTGAGTTCTTTGCTTTAGAAAACCAAAAATGAATTTGTTTCATTGGCTGATTTGCATGCATATTCATTTACAAACCACGTCAAGACACTGGTTTCACCTAACTCTCTGTGAATGCACTAGTTACTTCAAGTTTGAAAGTAACTAAGATTCTTCTTTGTTTGGCTGCAATACCATTGCTTTCACACACATGTCAACACACAGCTTTTGCCTAAGGCTAAGTCAATGCAGTTATTTCTTCACTTTACAAAACTAAATAAAAATTTTCTTTTATTTGCTGACATGCCTGTGTATTCATTTAAATTCATCTTCAAAACATTGGGTTCCCCTAACAGGGTGTGAATGCAGCAGTTAATTCAACTTGAAATTTAAGTAAGGAACTTGTTTGTTTGGTTGCTCTGCGCTTGCTTTCACTCATTATGAAAGTAAAAACACTGCTTTTACTTAATACTATGCCAAAACACTGGTTTCTTCCGTTTCCAAAACTAAGCAATATACTCCTTACATTGGCAGCTATGCACTTGTTTTCACTTACAATGAATGTCAAAACACTTCTTTTACAATGCCAAAGTTGCCGGTTCTTCACTATCGAAATCTTAGTAAGATTATTGTTTCTTACAATGCTATACATGTGTTTTCAATTACAATCAACTTGAAAACACTGGTTTTCCCTATCGTTGCCTCAAGACCTTGAGTTTTTTGCTTCAGAAAATGAAAAAGGAAACTTGTTTCATTGGCTGCTTTGCATGTGTTTTCAATTACAATCAACTTGAAAACACTGGCTTTCCCTATCGTTGCCTCAAGGCCTTGAGTTGTTTGCTTCAGAAAATGAAAAAGGAAACTTGTTTCATTGGCTGCTTTGCATGTGTTTTCATTTACAATCAACTTCAAGACATTGGTTTCACCTATCTCTCTGTGAATACAGTAGTTACTTCAAGTTTGAAAGGTAATTAATATTCTTGTTTGTTTTGCTGCTATGGCCTTCCCTTCACTCAAATGTCAACAAACAGCTTTTACCTAAGCCTAAGTCAATCCTGTGGTTTCTTAAGTTTAGAAAACTAAATAAGATTTGTATTTTATTTGATTCTATGCCTCTGTTCTAATTTAAATTTATGTTCAAAATACAGGTTTCTCCTAACAGGCCATGAATGCAGCAGTTAATTAAACTTAGAAAGTAAAGTAAGATACTTCTTTGGTTGACTGCTATGAATTTACTATCACTCATTATCAAGGTAAAAACACTGCTTTTACCAAATACTATGCCAAAGCACTGCTTTCTTCAGTTTTCAAAACTAAGCAATATACTCATTACATTGGCAGCTATGCATTTGTTTTCACTTCCAATGAAGTTTAAAACACTACTTTCACTCTACCATATCTGCCGGATCCTCACTTTCAAAATCTAAGTAAGATTCTTGTTTCTTACAATGCAATACATGTGTTTTCAGTTAAAATCACCTGTAAAACAATGCTTTACAGAAGGTTGGCTTAATGCATAGAGTTATTTGCTTTAGAAAAAAAAAAACTTCTTTCATTGGCTGAATTTCAGGTGTATTCATTTGCAAACAACTTCAAGACACTGGTTTCACCTAACTCTCTGTGAATGCAGTAGTTACTTCAAATTTGAAAGGTAAGTAAAATTATTGTTTGTTTTCCTGCTATGCCCTTGCTTTCACTCACATGTCAAAACACAGCTTTTGCCTATGGCTAAAGCAATGCAGTGGTTTCTTCACTTTACAAAATTAAATAAGATTTGTGTTTTATTTGATGCTTTGCCTGTGTTTTCACTTAAATTTTTCTTGAAAACACTGGTTTCACCCAAGAGGCTGAGAATGCAGCAGTTAATTCAACTTTGAAAGTTAAGTAAGATACTTGTTTGTTTGGCTGCTATGCACTTGATTTCACTCATTATCAATCTGAAAACACTGCTTTTATGTAATATTATGCTGAAACACTGGTTTCTTCGGTTTTCAAAACTAAGCAATATACTCATTACATTGGAAGTTATGCAGTTGTTTTCACTTCCAATGAATGTCAAATCACTTCTTCACTATGCCAAATCTGCCGGTTCCTCACTTTCTAAATCTAAGTAAGGTTCTTGTTTCTTAAAATGTTATACATGTATTTTCAATTACAATCAACTTGAAAACACTGCTTTTCACTAATTTTGGCTCAATGCATTGAGTTCTTTGTTTTGAAACCCAAAAAAGAAACTTGTTTTTTAAGCTGATTTGCATGGGTATTCATTTACAAACAACTTCAAGACACGGTTTCAACTAACCTCTGTGAATGCAGTAGTTACTTCAAATTTGAAAAGTATGTAAGATTCTTGTTTGTTTGGCTGCTATGGCCTTGCTTTCACTCACATGTCACCACATGGCTTTTGCCAAAGGCTAAGCGAACCCAGTGATTTCCTCACTTTACAAAACTGAATAAGATTTGTCTTTTATTTAATACTCTACCTGTGTTTTCACTTAACTTCATCTTCAAAACGCTGGTTTCCCATAAGAGGCTGTGAATGCAGCAGTTAATTCAAATATCAAAGTTAAGTAATTTACTTGATTGTTTGGCTGCTATGAGCTTGCTTTCACTCATTATCAATGTAAAAACACTGCTTTTACCTAATACTATGCCAAAACACTGGTTTCTTCAGTTTTCAAAACTAAGCAATATACTCATTACATTGGCAGTTATGCAATTGTTTTCACTTACAATGAATGTCAAAATACTGCTTTTACTATGCCAAAGCTGCCGGTTCCTCCCTTTGAAAATCTAAGTTAGTTTCTTGCTTCTTACAATGCTCTACATGTTTTTTCAATTACAATCAACTTGAAAACACTGCTTTTCCCTAACATTGGCTGAATGCATTGTGTTCTTTGGTTTAGAAAACCAAAAAAGAGATTGTTTCATTGGCTGAATTTCATGCGTATTCATTTACAACAACTTAAAGACACTGGTTTCACCTAACTATCTGTCAATGCAGTAGTTACTGAAAGTTTGAAATGTAAGGAAGATTCTTGTTTGTTTGGTTGCTATGCACTTATTTTCACTCACATGTCAACACACAGATATTGCCTAAGTCTAAGGCAATGCAGTGCTTCCTTCACTTTACAAAACTAAATAAGATTTGTCTTTTATTTGCTCCTATGTCTGTGTTTTTCCTTAAATTCATATTCAAAATACTGGTTTCCCATAACAGGCTGTGAATGCATCAGTTAATTCAACTTTGAATGTTAAGTAATATACTTGACTGTTTGGCTGCTATGCACTTGCTTTTACTCATTATCAATGTGAAATCACTGCTTTTACCTAATACTATGCCAAAACACAGATTTCTTCACTTTTCAAAACTAAGCAGTATACTCAATACATTGGCAGCTATGCACATGTTTTCTCTTTCAATGAATGGCAAAACCCTGCTTTTACTATGTCAAACGGCCGGTTCCTCACTTTGGAAATCTAAGTAATGTTCTTGTTTCTTACAATGCTATATATGTATTTTCAATTACAATCAAATTGAAAACATTGCTTTTCCCTAAGGTTGGCTGAAAGCATTGAGTTCTTTGCTTTAGAAAATCAGAAAATTATCTTGTTTCATTGGCTGATTTGCATGTGTATTCATTTATAAACAACTTCAAGTCACTCGTTCCACATAACTCTCTCTGAATGCAGGAGTTACTTCAAGTTTGGAAGGTAAGTAAGATTCTTGTTTGTTTGGCTTTTATGCCCTTGCTTTCCCTCACAGGTCTCCACCCAGCTTTTACATAAGGCTAAGCCAATGCAGTTGTTCCTTCTCTTTTCAAAACTATTTAAGATTTGGCTTTTATTTACTGCTATGCCAGTGTTTCCACTTAAATTCATCTTCAAAACACTGGTTTCCCTAACAGGCTGTGAATGCAGCAGTTAATTCAATTTTGAAAGTTTAGGAAGATACTTGTTTCTTTGGCTGCTATGCACTTGCTTTCACTCGTTATCAATATAAATATTCTGCTTTCACCTAATACTGTGCAAAAACACTTGTTTCTTCCATTTTCAAACCTAAGCAGTATGCTCAATACATTGGCAGCTCTGCACTTGTTTTCACTTACAGTGAATGGCAAACACTTCTTTTATTATGCAAATTCTTCCAGCTCATCACTTTGGAAATCTGAGTAAGATTCTTCTTTCTTACAATGTTATATATGTGTTTTCAATTACAATCAACTTGAAAAACTTCTTACCCTAATGTTGGCTGAATGCATTGAGTACTTTGCTTTAGAAAACCAAAAAAGAAACTTGTTTTGTTGACTTATTTGCGTGTGTATTTATTTACAAACAACTTCAAGACACTAGTTTCACCTAACTCTCTGAATGCAGTAGATACTTCAAGTTTGAAAGGTAAGTAAGATTCTGATTTGTTTGGCTCCTATGCCCTTACTTTCACTCACATATCAACACACAGATTTTGCCTAAGGCTAAGCCAATGCAGTGGTTTCTCCACTTTACAAAAGTAAATAAAATTTCTGTTTTATTTGCTTCTATGGCTGTGTATTCACTTAAATTCATCTTCAAACCCCTGGTTTCCTATTATACGCTGTGAATGCAGCAGTTAATTCATCTTTGATAGTTAAGTAAGATACTTGTTTGTTTGGCTGCTATGCGCTTGTTTCACTCATTATCAATGTAAAAACACTGCTTTTACCTAATACTATGCCAAAACACTGGTTTCTTCTGTTTTCAAAACTCAGCAATATACTCATTACATTGGAAGCTATGCAGTTGTTTTCACTTCCAATGGATGTCAAAACACCGTTTTCACTATGCCAAATCTGCTGGTTCCTCACTTTCTAAATCTAAGTACGTTTCTTGTTTCTTACAATGTTATACATGTGTTTTCAGTTGAAATGAACTTGAAAACAGAGCTTTTCCCTAATTTTGGCTCAGTGCATTGAGTTCTTTGTTTAGAAACACAAAAAAGTAACTTGTTTCATTTGCTGATTTACATGGGTATTCATTTACAAAAAATTTCAAGACACTGTTTTCACCTAACTCTGTGAATGCAGTAGTTACTTTAAGTTTGAAAAGTATGTAAAATTCTTGTTTGTTTGCCTGCTATGCCTTGCTTTCAGTCACATGTCAACACATGGCTTTTACCTAAGGCTAAGCCAAACCAGTGGTTTCATCACCTTACAAAACTAAACAAGATTTGTCTTTTATTTGATGCTCTGACAGTGATTTCACTTAAATTCATCTTCATAACACTGGTTTCCCATAACAGGCTGTGAATGCAGCAGTTAATTCAACTTTGAAAGTTAAGTAAGATACCTGTTTTTTTGGCTGCTATGAGCTTGTTTTCATTCATTATCAATGTAAACTCACTGCTTTTACCTAATACCATGCCAAAACACTGGTTTCTTCAGTTTTTGAAACTAAGCAATATACTCATTACATTGGGAATGATGCACTTGTTTTCACTTACAATGAATATCAAAACACTGCTTTTACTGTACCAAACCTGCCGGTTCCTCACTTTCAAAATTTAAGTAAGATTCTTGTTTCTTTCAATGTTATACAAGAGTTTTCAGTTACAATAAACTTGAAAACCCTGCTTTTCCCTAACGTTGGCTGAATGCATTGAGTACTTTGCTTTAGAGAACAGAAAAAGAAACTTGTTTCATTGGCTGATTTGCATGTGTATTCATTTACAAACAACTTCAAGACACTGGTTTCACCTAACTGTCTGTGAATGCAGTAGATATTTCAAGATTGAAAGGTAAGTAAGATTCTTGTTTGTTTGGCTTTTATGCCCTTGCTTTAACTCACAGGTCAACACACAGGTTTTACCTAAGCCTAAGCCAATGCAGTTGTTCTTTCACTTTTCAAAACTAATTAAGATTTGGCTTTTATTTCCTGCTATGCATGTGTTTCCACTTAAATTCATCTTCAAAACATTGGTTTCCCTAACAGGCTGTGAATGCAGCAGCTAATTGAAGATCAAAATGTAAGTAAGATAATTTTTTGTTAGGCTGCTATGCACTTATTTTCATTCGTTATCAATGTAAAAACACTGCTTTTACCTAATACTATGACAAAACACTGGTTTCTTCAGGTTATAAAACTAAGCCATATACGCAATACATTGAGAGCTATGCACATGTTTTCACTTACAATGAATGGCAAACACTGCTTTTACTATGCAAAGCTGCCGGTTCACACTTTGGAAATCTAAGTAAGATACTTGTTTCTTACAATGCTATACATGTGTTTTCAGTTACAATAAACTTGAAAACACTGCTTTTCCCTAATGTTGGGTCAATGCATTGAGTTCTTTGTTTAGAAAACCAACAAAGAAAATTGTTTAACTGGCTGATTTGCATGGGTATTCATTTACAAAAAATTACAAGACACTGGTTTCACCAAACTCTAGGTGAATGCAGGAGTTAGTTGAAGTTTGAAAAGTATGTAAGATTCTTGTTTGTTTGGCTGCTATGCCCTTGCTTTCACTCACATGTCAACACACTGTTTTGGCTAAGGCAAAGCCAATGCAGTGATCTCTTCACTTTACAAAACTAAGTAAGATTTGTCTTTTATTTGCTGCTATGCCTGTGCTTTCACTTAACATCATCTTCAAAACACTGGTTTCCTGTAACAGACTGTGAATGCAGCAGTTAATTCAACTTTGAATGCTAAGTAAGATATTTGTTTGTTTGGCTGCTTTGTGCTTGCTTTCACTCATTATCAATATAAAAACACTGCTTTTACCTAATATTATGCCAAAACACTGGTTTCATAAGTTTCAAAACTAAGCAATATACTCATTACATTGGCAGGTATGCACTTGTTTTCACTTACAAAGAATGTCAAACACTTCTTTTATTATACCAAAGCTGCTGGTTCCTCACTTTCAAAATCTAAGGAAGATTCTTGTTTTTACAATGGTATACATGTGTTTTCAATTACAATCAAATTGAAAACACTGCTTTTCACTAACGTTGGCTGAATGCATTGAGTTCTTTGCTTAGGAAACCAAAAAATAACATGTTTCATTGGCTGATTTGCATGTTTATTCATTAACAATCATATTCAAGACACTGGTTTAACCTAAGTCTCTGTAAGTGCAATAGTTACTTCAAGTTTGAAAGGTAAGTAAGATTCTTGGTTGTTTACCTGCTATGTCCTTGCTTTCACACACATGTCAACACACGAACTTTACCTAATGCTAAGACAATTCACTCGTTTCTTCACTTTATAATACTAAATAAGATTTGACTTTTATTTGGTGCTATGCCTGTGTTTTCATTTAAATTCATCTTCAAAGAAAATGGTTTCCCATAACAGGCTCTGAATGCAGCAGTTAATTCGACTTTGAAAGTTAAGTAAGATACTTGTTTGTTTGTGGACTATGCACTTGCTTTCAATCATTATCAATTTAAAAACCCTAATTTTACCTAATACTATGCCAAAACACTGGTTTCTTCGGGTTTCAAAACTAAGCAATATACTCACTACATTGGCAGCTATGCACTTGTTTTCACTTGCAATAATTTTGGAAACACTGCTTTTACTCTACCAAAGATACCGGTTCCTCACTATCAAAATATAAGTAAGATTCTTGTTTCTTACAATGCTATACATGTGTTTTTAATAACAATCAACTTGAAAACACTTCTTTTCCCAAATGTAGGCTAAATGCTTTGAGCTCTTTGCTCTAGAAAACCAAAGAGAATCTTGTTTCATTGGCTGATTTGCATGTGAATTCATTTACAAACAACTTCAAGACACTGGTTTCACCTAACTCTCTGTGAAGGCAGTAGTTGCTTCATGTTTGAAAGGTAAGATTCTTCTTTGTTTAGCTATTATGCCCTTGCTTTCACTCACATGTCAACAATCAGCTTTCTCCTAAGTCTAAGCCAATGCAATGATTTCTTCACGTTGCAAAATTAAACAATATTTGTCTTTTATTTGCTGCTATGCCTGTGTTTTCACTTAAATTCATCTTCAAAACACTGGTTTCCTGTAACACACTCTGAATGCAGCAGTTAATTCAACTTTGAATGCTAAGAAAGATACTTGTTTGTTTGGCTGCTATGTGCTTGCTTTCAATCATTATAAATGTAAAGACACTGCTTTTACCTAATACTATGTCAAAACGCTGGTTTCCTCAGTTTTCAAAATGAAGAAATATACTCATTACATTGGCAGCTTTGCACCTGTTTCCACTTACCATGAGTGTTAAAACACTGCTTTTACTATGCAAAAGCAGCCAGTTCCTCACTTTCAAAAACTAAGTAAGATTTTTGTTTCTTGCTATGCTATACATTTGTTTTCAACTACAATCAACTTGAAACATTGCTTTTCCCTAAAGTTGGCTAAATTCTTTGAGTTCTTTGCTTTATGTAACCAAAAAAAACTTGTTTCATTGGCTGATTGCACGTGTATTCATTTGCAATCAACTTCAAGAAACGGGTTTCAAATAATTCTGTGTGAATTCAGTAGTTACTTCAAGTTTGAACTGTAAGTAAGATTCTTGTTTGTTTGGCTGCTATGTCCTAACTTTCACTCACATGTAACACACTGTTTTGCCTAAGGCTAAGCCAATGCAGTGATCTCTTCACTTTACAAAACTAAATAAGATTTGTCTTTTATTTGCTTCTATGCCTGTGCTTTCACTTAAAATCATCTTCAAAACACTGGTTTCCTGTAACAGGCTGTGAATGCAGCAGTTAATTCAACTTTGAACGCTAAGTAAGATATTTGTTTGTTTGGCTGCTTTGTGCTTGCTTTCACTCATTATCAATGTAAAAACACTGCTTTTACCTAATATTATGCCAAAACCCTGGTTTCATAAGTTTCAAAACTAAGCAATATACTCATTACATTGGCAGCTATGCACTTGTTTTCACTTACAAATAATGTCAAACACTGCTTTTATTATGCCAAAGCTGCTGGTTCCTGACTTTCAAAATCTAAGGAAGATTCTTGTTTCTTACAATGGTATACATGTGTTTTCAATTACAATCAACTTGAAGACACTACTTTTCCCTAACATTGGATGAATGCATTGCGTTCTTTGAATTAGAAATCAAAAAAGAAACTTGTTTCATTTGCTGATTTGCATGTGTATTCATTTACAATCAACTTCAAGAGACTGGTTTCACCAACTCTCTGTGAATGCAGTAGTTACTTGAAGTTTGAAAGGTAAGTAAGATTCTTGTTTGTTGGGCTGCTATGCCCTGGCTTTCATTCACATGTCAACACACAGGTTTTGCCTAAGGCTAAACCAATGCAGTGATTTCTTCACTTTAAAAAACTAAATGTGATTTCTCTTTTATTTGCTGCTATGAGTGTGTTTTCACTGAAATTCATCTTCGAAACACTGGTCTCTCATAAAAGGCTTTGAATGCAGCAGTTCATTCAACTTTGAAAGTTAAGTAAGATACTTTTTGTTTGGATGCTATGTGCTTGCTTTCACTCATTATCAATGCAAAAACACTGCTTTTACCTAATACTATGCCAAAACACTGGTTTCTTCAGTTTTCAAAATGAAGCAATATGCTCATTACTTTGGCAGCTATACACTTGTTTTCGCTTGCAAAAAATGGCAAACAAAGCTTTTACTATGCCATAGCTGCCAGTTCCTCACTTTGGAAATCTAAGTAAGTCTCTTGTTTCTTATAATGCTATATATGTGTTTTCAATAACAATTAACTTGAAAACACTGTTTTTTATTAACGTTGGCTGAATGCATTGTGTAATTTGCTTTAGAAAACCAAAAAAGAAACTTGTTTCTTTACCTGATTTGTATGTGTATTCATTTACAAACAACATCAAGACGCTGGTTTCACCTATCTCTCTGTGAATGCATTAGTTACTTCAAGTTTGAAACGTAAGTAAGATTCTTGTTTGTTTTACCTCTATGCCCTTGCTTTCACTCATATGTCAACACACAGATTTTTACTAAGTCTAAGCTGATTAACTGGTCCCTTCACTTTAAAAAACTAAATATGATTTGTCTTTTATTTGCTGCTATGCCTGTGTTTTCATTTAAATTCATCTTCAAAACACTGGTTTCCCATAACAGGCTATGAATGCAGCAGTAAATCCAACTTTGAAAGTTCAGTAACATATTTGTTTATTTGGCTGCTATGCACTTGCTTTCACTCATTATCAATGTAAAAACACTGCTTTTACCGAATACTAAGCCAAAAACCTGTTTTTTTTCAGTTTTCAAAACTAAGCAATATACTCATTTCTTTGGCAGCTGGGCACACGTTTTCACTGACAATGAATGGCAAAACATGGCTTTTACTATGCCAAACCTGCCGTTTCATCAATTTCGAACTCTAAGTAAAATTCTTGTTTCTTACAATGCTATACATGTGTTCTCAATTACAATCAACTTGAAAGCACTGATTTCCCTGACTTTGGCTGAATGCATCGAATCCTACCTTTAGAAAACCAAAAAATAAACTTGTTTCATTGGCTGATTTGTATGTGTATTCATTTACAAACGACTTCAAGACACTGTTTCACCTAACTCTCTGTGAATGCACTAGTTACTTCAAGATTGAAAGGTAAGTAAGATTGTTGTTTGATTGGCTGTTATGCTCTTGCTTACATGCACATGTCTAGACAGAGCTTTTACATAAGGCTAAGTCATTGCAGTGGTGTCTGCACTTTACAAAACTAAATAAGATTTGTCTTTTATTTGCTGCTATGACTGTGTTTTCACTTACATTCATCTGGAAAACCCTGGTTTCCCTTAAAAGGCTGTGTATGCAACAGTTTTTTTTACTTTGAAAGTTAAGTAAGATACTTGTTAGATTGGCTGCTATGCTCTTGCTTTCACTCATTATCAATGTAAATACACTGCTTTTACCTAATACTATGCCAAAACACTGGATCCTTCCGTTTTCCAAATGAAGCAATATACTCATTACATTTGCCGCCTTGTACTTGTTTTCACTTACACTGAATGTCAAAACACTACTTTTTCTATGCCAAAGCTGTCTGCTGCTCACTTCGTAGGTCTAAGTAATATTTTTTATTCTTACAACGCTATACATGTGTTTTCAATAAATCAACTTGAAAACACTGCTTTTCCCTAACGTTGGCTGAATGCATTGAGTTCATTGCTTTAGAAAACCAAAAGGGAACTTGTTTCATTGGCTGATTTGCATGTGTATTCATTTACAATGAACTTCAAGACACTGGTTTCAATTATCTCTCTGTGAATGCTGTAGTTACTACAAGTTTGAAAGTAAGTAAGCTTCTTGTTTGTTTGGCTGCTCTGCCCTTGCTTTCACTCACATGACAACACTCAGCTTTTGCCTAAAACTAAGCCAATGCAGTGGTTTCTTCACTTTGCAAAGCTAAACAAGCTTTGTCTTTTATTTGCTGTTATGCCTGTGTTTTCACTTTAATTCATCTTCAAAGCACTGGTTTCCCATAACAGGCTGTGATGCAACAGTTAATTCAACTTTGAAAGTTAAGTAAGATACTTGTTTGTTTGGCTGCTCTTCACTTGCTATCACTCACTGTCAATGTAAAAGTACTACTTTTACTTACTACTATGCCAAAACACTGGTTTCTTCAGTTTTCAAAACTAAGCAATATACTCATTACAGTGGCAACTCTGCACTTGTTTTCACTTACAATGAATGTCAACACACAGCTTTCTCTATGACAAATCTGTTGGGTAGTCCCTTTTGAAATCTAAGTAAGATTCTTGTGTCTTACATTGCTATACATGTGTTTTCAATTACCATCAACTTTAAAACAATGCTTTCCCTAAATTTGTCTGAATGCATTGAGTTATTTGCTTTAGAAACCCAGAAAATAAACTTGTTTCATTGGCTGATTTTCATGTGTATTCATTTACAAACAACTTCAAGAGACTGGGTTCACCTAACTCTCTTTGAATGCAGTAGCTACCTCAAGTTTGAAAGGCAAGTAATATTCTTGTTTGTTTGGTTACTACGCCCTTGCTTTCCCTCACATATCAACACACAGCTTTTGCCTAAGGCTAAGGCAAAGCAGTGGTTCTTTCACTTTAAAAATCTAAATAAGATTTGTCTTCTTTATCTGCTATGCCTGTGTTTTCACTTAAATTCATCTTCAAATCACCGGTTTCCCATAACAGGCTGTGAATGCAGCAGTTAATTCAACTTTGAAAGGTAAGTAAGATACTTGTTTTTTTGGCTGCTATGCACTTGCTTTCACTCATTATCAATGTAAAAACACTATTTTCCTCAGTACTATGATAAAACTCTGGTTTCTTCAGTTTTCAAAACTAAGCAATATACTCATTACGTTGGGATCCATACACTTGTTTTCAATTACAATCAATGCCAAAACACTGTTTTTACTATGCCAAAGCTGCCAGTTCCTCACTTTGGAAATCTAAGGAAGTTTCTTGTTTCTTACAATACTATACATTTGTTTTCAATTACAATCAAATTGAAAACAAGGCTTTTCCTTAACTTTGGCTGAATGCATTTATTTCTTGGTTTAGAAAATAAAAAATGAAGCTAGTTTCAATCGCTGATTTGTATGTGTATTATGTTAAAAACAACTTCAAGACACTTGTTTCACCTAACTCTCTGTGAAGGCAGAGGTTACTTCAAGTTTGAAAGAATAGTAACATTCTTTTTTGTTTGGATGCTATGCCCTTGCTTTCACTCACATGTCAACACAGAGCATTCACCTAAGGCTAAGCCAATGCAGCGGTTTCTTCAGTTTACAAAAATAAATAAGACTGGTCATTTATTTGCTGCTATCCCTGCGTTTTCACTTAAATTATTCTTCAAAACACTGGTTTCCCATAACAGGCTGTGAAGGCAGCAGTTAATTCTACTTTGAAATTTAAGTAAAATACTTGTTTGTTTGACTGCTATGAGATTGCTTTCACTCATTATCAATGTAAAAACACTGCTTTAACCTAATGCTATGCCAAAACACTGGTTTCCTCAGTTTCAAAACTAAGCAATATACTCATTACCTGGGCAGCTATGCACTTGTTTTCAATTACAATGAATGGCAAAACACTGATTTTACAATGCCAATGCTGCCGGCTCCTCACTTTGGAAATCTAAGTAAGATTCTTCTTTCTTATGATGTTCTACAATGTGCTTTCAGTTACAATTAACTTGAAAACACTGATTTTTCCCTAATGTTGGCTGAATACATTGAACTCTTTGCTTTAGAAAATGAAAAAGGAAACTTGTTTCATTTGCTGATTTGCATGTGTAATCATTTACAAACAACTTCCAAACACTGGTTTCACTTAACTCTCTGTGAATGCAGTAGTTACTTCAACTTTGAATGTTAAGTAAGATTCTTGTTTGTTGGCTGCTATGCCCTTGCTTTCATTCACATGTCAACCCACAGCTTTTGTCTAAGGCTAAGCCAATGCAGTGGTTTATTCACTTTACAAAACTAAATAAGATTTTATTTTATTTGATGCTACCCCTGTGTTTTCATTTAAATTCATCTTCAAAACCCTGGTTTACTTTAACAGGCTGTGAATGCAGCAGTTAATTCACCTTTGAAAGTTTAGTAATATACTTGCTTGTTTGGCTTCTATGTTCTTACTTACACTGATTATCAATGTAGAAACACTGCTTTTACCTAATACTATGCAAAAACACTGGTTTCCTCAGTTGTCAAAACTAAGCAATATACTCATTACTTTGGCACCTATGCACTTTTTGTCACTTACAATGAATGTGAAAACACGCTTTCACTATGCCAAAATGGCCGGTTCCTCACTTTGGAAATCTAAGTAAGAATCTCCTTTCTTACAGTGCTATACATGTGTCTTCAATTACAATCAACTTGAAAACCCTGGTTTCCCTAACTTTGGCTGAATGCATTGAGTTCTTTGCTTTAGGAAAAAAAAACAAAAAACACTGGTTTCATGGGCTGATTTGCATGTGTATTCATTTACAAACAACTTCAATGCCCTGGTTTAACCTCTCTGTGTTTGAATGCAGTAGTTACTTCAAGTTTGAAAGGTAAGTAAGATTCCTGTTTGTTTGGTTGCTATGCCCTTGCTTTAAATCACATGTCAACACAAAGTTTTTGCCTAAGCCTAAGCCAATGCAATGGTTCTTCACTGTGCAAACCTAAATAAGATTTGTCTTTTATTTGCTGCTATGCCTGTGTTTTCACTGAAATTCATCTTCATAACACTGGTTTCCCCTAACAGCCTGTGAAAGCAGCAATTAAATCAACTTTGAAAGGCAAGTAAGATACTTGTTTGTTTGGCTGTTATGCACTTGCTTCCACTCATTATCAATGTAAAAACACTGTTTTTACCGAATACTATGTCAAAACACTGGTTTCTGCAGTTTTCACAACTAAGCCATATACTCATTACATTGGCAACTATGCACTTGTTTTCACTTACAATGAATATCAAAACACCTTTTTACTATGCCAAAGCTGCCGGTTCCTCACTTTGGAAATCTAAGTAAAACTCTTGTTTCTTACAATATTAGAAAGGTGTTTTCAATAACAATCAACTTGAAAACACTGCTTTTCTCTGATGTTGGCAGAATACATTGAATTCTTTGCTTTAGAAACCAAAAATCAACTTGTTTCATTGGCTGTTTTGCATGTGTATTCATTTACAAACAACTTCAAGACACTGGTTTCTTCTCTCTCTGTTTGAATGCAGTAGTTAATTCAAGTTTGAAAGGTAAGTAAGTTTCTTGTTTGTTTGGCTGCTATGCCATTGCTTTCTCTCACATGTCAACACACAGCTTTTCAGCTTTTGCCTAAGCCTAAGAAAATAAAGGGGTTTCCTCACTTTACAAAACTAAAATGATTTGTATTTTATTTGATGCTATGCCTGCATTTTCATTTAAATTCATCTTCAAAACACTGGTTTCCCCTAACAGGCTGTGAATGCAGCAGCTAATTCAACTTTGAAAGTTAAGTAAGATACTTGATTGTTTCGCTTTTATGCACTTGTTTGCACTCACTATCAAAGTAAAAACACTGTTTTTCCCTAATAGTATGCCAAAACACTGGTTTCTTCAGTTTTTAAAACTAAGCAATATACTCATAACTCTAGCTCCTGTGCACTAATTCTCACTTACAATGAATATCAAAGCACTGCTTTTATTTTGCCAAAGCAGATGGTTCCACACTTTAAAAACTTAAGGAAGTTTCTTGTTTCTTACAATGCTTTAAATGATTTTTCAATTACAATGGTCTTGAAAACACTGCTTTTCCTTAACATTGGCTGAACGCATTGAGTTCTTTGTTTTAGAAAACCAAAAAAGAAACTTGTTTCATTGGTTGATTTGCATGTTTATTCATTTACAAACAACTTCAAGACACTGGTTTCACCTAAATATCTGTGAATGCAGCTGTAACTTCAAGTTTGAAAGTTAAGTAAGTTTCTTGTTTGTTTGGCTGCTTTGCCCTTGCTTTCACGCAAATGGCAACACACAGCTTTTCCCTAAGGCTAAGCCAATGCAGTGGTTTCTTCACTTTCCAAAATTGAATAAGATTTGTCTTTTATTTCCTGCTATGCCTGTGTTTTCATTTAAAATCATATTTAAAACACTGGTTTCCTGTAACAGGCTGTGAATTCAGCAGTTAATTCAACTTTGAAAGTTAAGTAAGATACTCGTTTTTTGGCTTCTATGCACTTGCTTTCACTTAATATCAATGAAAAAACACTGTTTTTACCTAATACAATGCCAAAACACTGGTTTCTTCAGTTTTCAAAACTAAGCAATATATTCATTACATTGGCAGCTATGCAATTGTTTTCACTTACAATGAATTACAAACACTGATTTTCCAATGCCAAAGCTGCCGGTTCCTCACTTTCAAATTCTTAGTAAGATTTTTGTTGTTACAATGCTATACAGGTGTTTTCAATTACAATCAACTTGAAAACACTGCATTTCTCTCTCGTTGGCTGAATGCATTGAGTTATTTGTTTTAGAAAACCAAAAAAAGAACTTGTTTCACTGGCTATTTGCATGTGTATTCATTTACAAACAACTTGAAGACACTGGTTTCACATAAGTCTCTGTGAATGCAGTAGTTACTTCAAGTTTGAGAGTTAAGTAAGATTCTTTTTTGTTTGGCTCACATGCCCTTCTTTCACTCACATCTCAACACACAGCTTTTACCTAAGGATAAGCCAATGCACTGGTTTCTTCACTTTACAAATGTGAATAAGATTTGTCTTTTATTTGCTACTATGCCAGTGTTTTCACTTAAGTTCATCTTCAAAACACTGGTTACTCTTAACATACTGTGAATGCAGCAGTTAATTCAACTTTGAAAGATAAGTAAGATACTTGCTGTTTGGCTGCTATGCACTTGCTTTCACTCATTATCAATGTAAAAACACTCTTTTACCTAATATTATGCCAGAACACTAGTTTCTTCTTTTTCAAAGCTAAGCCATATATTCATTACATTGGCAGCTATGCAATTGTTTTCACTTATAATGAATGGCAAAAAACTGCTTTTATTATGCCAAAGCTGCTGGTACCTCACTTTCAAAATCCAAGTAAGATTCTTGTTTCTTATATTGCTATACGTGTGTTTTTAAATACAATCAACTTGAAAACACCACTTTTCCCTAATGTTGGCTGAATGCATTGAGTTCTTTGCTTTAGAAAACCACAAAAGAAAGTTTTTTCATTGCCTGATTTGCATGTGTATTCATTATGAAAATCTTCAAGAAGCTGGTTTCGCATATCTCTCTGTTAATACAGTAGTTACATCATGTTTGAAAAGTTAAGTAACATTCTTGTTTGTTTGGCTGCTATGCCCTTGCTTTAACTCACATGTCAACACACATCTTTTGCTTAAGGCTAAGCCAATTCCGGGGTTTCTTCACTTTACAAAACTAAAGGTTTGTTTTTATTTTTTGCTATGCCTGTGTTCTCAGTTAAATTCATCTTCAAAACAATGGTTTCCCGTAACAGGCTGTGAATGCAGCAGTTAATCCAACTTTGAAAGTTAAGTATGATTCTTGTTTCTCTGCTATGTGCTTGCTTTCACTCATTATCAATGTAAAAACACTGATTTTACCTAATACTATGTGAAAACACTTGTTTCTTCAGTTTTCAAAACTAAGCAATACACTCATTACATTGGCAGCTATTCACTTGTTTTCACTTTCAATGAATGTCAAAACACTGCTTTAACTATGCCAAAGCTGCCGGTTCCTCACTGTAAATCTAAGAAGGATTCTTGTTTCTTACAATGCTATACATGTGTTTTCAATTACATTCAATTTGGAAACACAGCTTTACCCTAAAGTTGGCTGAATACATTGAGTTTTTGCTTTAGAAACCAAAAAAGAAACTTGTTTAATTGGCTGAATTTCATGGGTATTCATTTACAAACAACTTCATGTCACTTGTTTCAGCTAATTCTCTGTGAAAACAGTAGTTACTTCAATTGTGAAATGTAAGAAATATTCTTGTTTGTTTTCCTGCTATGCCCTTGCTTTCACTCACATGTCAACACAGCATTTACTTAAGGCTTAGCGAATGCTATGGTTTCTTAAGTTTACATAACTAAATAATATTTGTGTTTTATTTGATGCTATGCCGGTGTTTTCCTTTAATTGATGTTCAAAACACTGGTTTCCCGTAACAGGCTGTGAATGCAGCAGTTAGTTCAACTTTGAAAGTAAAGTACGGTACTTGTTCCTTAGGCTGCTTTGCTTCTGCTTTCACTCATTTTCGATGTAAACACACTGCTTTTACCTAATATCATGCAAAAACAGTGGATTCTTCTGTTTGCAAAACTAAGCAATATACTCATTACATTGGCAATTGTGCACTTGTTTTCACTATCAATGAATGTCAAAACACTGCATTGCCTGTGTTTTCATTTAAATTCATCTTCTAAACACTGGTTTCCCGTAACAGCCTCTGAATTGCAGCAGTTAATTCAACTTTGAAAGATAGAAAATATACTTGTTTGTTTTGCTGTTATGCACTTGCTTTCACTCATTATCAATGTAAAAACATTATTTTTACCTAATGCTGGGCCAAAACAATGGTTTGTTCAGTTTTCCAAACTTAGAAATATACTCATTACATTAGCAGCTATCACTTGTTTCCATTTACAGTGAATTTCAAAACACTTCTTTTCCTATTCTAAAGCTGCCGGGTCCCGGCTTTGGAAATCTAGGTAAGATTCTTGTTTCTTACACTGCTAAGCATGTGTTTTCAGTTACAAACTACTTGAGAACACTGCATTTCCTCAGCGCTGGTTGAATGCAGTGAGTTCTTTGCTTCAGAAAACCAAAAAGGAAACTTGTTTCATTGGCTGATTTGCATGTGTATTCATTTGCAATCAACTTCAACACCCTGGTTTCCCCAAACTCCCTGTGCATGCAGCAGTTACTTCAAGTTTGAAATGTAAGTAAGATTCTTTCTTGTTTTCCTGCTATGCCCTTGCTTTCACTCATATGTGAACTCAAGTCTTTTACCTAAGAATAAGCTAATGAAGTGGTTTCTTCACTTTACAATCCAAAATAAGTTTTGCCTTTTATTTGTGAATTGCTATACGTGTGTTTTTAAATAAAATCAACTTGAAAACACCGCTTTTCCCTAATGTTGGCTGAATGCATTGAGTTCTTTGCTTTAGAAAACCACAAAAGAAAGTTTTTTCATTGGCTGATTTGCATGTGTATTCATTTAAAATCAATTTCAAGGCACTCGTTTCACATATCTCTCTGAAAATACAGTAGTTACTTCAAGTTTGAAAGGTAATTAAGATTCTTGTTTGTTTGGCTGCTATGACCTTGCTTTCACTCACATGACAACACATGGATTTTACCTAATGTAAAGCCAATGGAGGGGATTCTTCACTTTACAATCCTAAATAAGATTTGTCATTTATTTCCTTCTATGCTTGTGTTTTCACTTAAATTCTTCTTCAAGACACTGGTTTCCCATAACAGGCTGTGAATGCAGCAGCTAATTCAAATTTGTAAGTAAATAAGATACTTGTTTGGCTGCTAAATGCTTGCTTTCATTCATTATCAATGTAAAAACACTGCTTTTCTCTAATACTATGCGAAAACACTGATTACTTCCGTTTTCAAACCTAAGCAATATACTCATTACATTGGCAGCTATGCACTTTTTTTCACTTCAATTGAATGTCAAAACACTGGGTTTACTATACCAAAGCTGCCGGTTCCTCTCTTTGGAAATCTAAGTAAGATTCTTGTTTTTTACAATGCTATACATAAGTTTTCATTTATAATCAACTTGAAAACACTGCTTTCCCTGAACGTTGCTTGAATGCAGTGAGGTTTTTGCTTCAGAAAACCAAAAAGGAAACTTGTTTCATTGGCTGATTTTCATGTGTATTCATTTACAATCAACTTCAAGACACTGGTTTCACCTATCTGTGAATGCAGTAGTTACTTCAATTTTGAAAGGTAAGTAAAAATCTTGTTTGTTTGGCTGTTATGCACTTGCTTTCACTCACATGTTAAAAAACAGCTTTTACCTAAGGATAAGCCAAGGTAGTGGTTTCTTCACTTTAAAAAACTAAAAGAGATTTTTGTTTTATTTGATTGTATGCCTGTGTATTCATTTAAATTCGTGTTCAAAGCACTGGTTTCACCTAACAGGCTGTCAATGCAGCAGTTAATTCAACTTTGAAAGTTAACTACGATACTTATTTGGCTACTGTGCACTTGCTTTCACTCATTATCAATGTAAAACCACTGATTTTACCTAATGCTTTGCAATAACACTTGTTCATTCACTTTTCAATTCTAAGCAATATACTTTTTACATTGGCAGCTATTCATTTGTTAACACTTACAACGAACAATGAACCACTGCTTTTACTCTGCCAAAGCTGCCATCTCCTCACTTATGAAACCTAAGTAAAATTCTGGTTTCTTGCACTGCTAAACATGTGTTTTCAATTGCAAAAACTTGAAAACACTGCTTTTCCTGAACACTGGTTGAATGCAATGTGTTCTTTGCTTTAGAAAACCAAAAAAGAAAGTTGTTTCATTGGCTGATTTGCTTGTGTATTCATTTACAACAATTTCAAGACACTGGTTTCCATAAACCTCTGTAAATGCAGTATTTACTTCAACTTTGAAAGGTAAGTAGGATTCTTCTTGGTTTGGCTGCTATGCCCTTGCTTTCACTCACCAGTCAACACACAGCTTTTACCTTATGCTAAGCCAATGTAAAGATTTCATCAGTTTACAAAACTAAATAAGATTTGTCTTTTGTTTGCTGCTATGCCAGTGTTTTCACTTAAATTAATCTTCAAAACCCTGTTTTCCTGTAACAGGCTGTGAATGCAGCAGTCAATTCATCTTTGAAAGTTAAGTAAGATACTTGTTTATCTGGCTGCTATGTGCTTGCTTTCACTCACTATCAATGTAAAAACACTGCCTTTACCTAATACAATGCAAAACACTGGTTTCTTCCGTTTTCAAAACTAAGCAATATTCTCACTACATTGGGAGCTAAGCATTTGTTTTCACTTACAATGAATGGCAAAACACTTCTTTAGCCTTGCCAAAGCTGCCGGTTCCTCACTTTCAAAATCTAAGTAAGATTATTGTTTCTTACAATGCTATACATGTGTATTAAATTAAACCAACTTCAAAACACTGTCTTTCCTGAACGCTGTTTGAATGATGAGAGTTCTTTGATTCAATAATCAAAATGGAAACTTGTTTCATTGGCTGATTTCCATGTGTATTCGCTTAAAATCAATTTCAAGGTACTGGTTTCACCTAACTCTCTGTGAATGCAGTAGTTAATTAAAGTTTGAAAGGTAAGTAAGACTCTTGTTAGTTTGGCTGCTATTTCCTTTCTTTAAGTCACATGTCAAAACATGGATTTTACCTAATGCTAAGCCAATGCAGTGATTTCTTCACTTTACAATGCTAAATAAGATTCATCTTTTATTTGCTACTATGCCTGTGTTTTCCCTTAAATTCACCTTCAAAACACTGGTTTCCCATACAGGCTGTGAATGAATCAGTTAATTCAACTTTGAAAATTATGTAAGACACTTATTTGTTTGGCTGCTGTGTGCTTGCTTTCACTCATTATCAATGTAGAAACTCTGCTTTTACCTAATACTATGCAAAAACACTGGTTTCTTCAGTTTTCAAATCCAAGCAATATACTCATTACATTGGCATGTATGCACTTGCTTTCATTTACAATGAATGTCAAAACATTACTCTTACTATGCCAAAGCTCCCGGTTCCACACTTTGGAAATCTAAGTATGATTCTTGCTTCTTAAAATGCTATACATGAGTTTTCGTTTCCAATCAACTTAGAAACACTGCTTTTCCCTATCATTGGCTGAATGCATTGAGTTCTTTGCTTCAGAAAACCAAAGAGGAAACTTATTTCATTTGTTGATTTGCATGTGTATTCATTTACAATCAACTTAAAGATCCTGGTTCCACCTAACTCTCTGTGGATGCAGTGGTTACTTCAAGTTTAAAAAGTAAGTAAGACTCTTGTTTGTTAGGATGCTATGCCTTTGGTTTCACTCACATGTCAACTCACGTCTTTTACCTAAGTCTCAGCCAATGCATTGGTGGCTTCAGTTTACATAACTAAATAAGATTTGTGTTATATTTGATGCTATGATTGTGGTTTCCTTTAAATTCATCTTCAAAACACTGGTTACACCTAACAGGCTGTGAATGCAGCAGCTAATTCAGCTTTGAAAAATAAGTAACATACTTATTTTTTTGGCTTCTATGTGTTTGCTTTAACTAATTATCAATGTAAAAACACTGCTTTTACCTTATATTATGCCAAATCACTGGTTTCTTCCGTTTTCAAAACTAAGCAATATACTCCTTAGAGTGGCAGCTATTCACTTATCATTTAAAACAAATGACCAATGACTTCTTTTACTCAGCCAAAGCTGCGGGTTTCTAACTTTTAAAACCTATGAAAGATTCTTGTTTCTTATACTGCTAAGCATGTGCTTTCAATTACAATCAACTTCAAAACACTTTTTCCTGAACGTTGGTTGAATGATGAGAGTTCTTTGATTCAATAACCAAAATGGAAACTTGTTTCATTGGCTGATTTCTGAGTGTATTCACTTAAAATCAATTTCAAGGCACTGGTTTCACCTAACTCTCTGTGAATGCAGTAGTTACTTAATGTTGAAAGGTAAGTAAGATTCTTGTTTGTTTGGCTGCTATTTCCTTTCTTTAAGTCACATATCAACACAGGGATTTTACGTAATGCAAAGCCAATGCAGTGATTTATTCACTTTACAATGCTAAATAAGATTCATCTTTTATTTGCTACTATGCCTGTGTTTTCACTTAAATTCATCTTCAAAACACTGCTTTCCCATAACAGACTGTGAATGCAGCAGTTAATTCAACTTTGAAATCTAATTAAGATACTTATTTGTTTGGCTGCACTGTTCTTGCTTTCACTCATTATCAATGTAAAAACTGTGCTTTTACCTAATGCTATGCCAAAACACTGATTTCTTCAGTTTTCAAAATTTAGAAATATACTCCTTACATTGGCAGCTATTCACTTGTTATCACTTACAATGAACCCCCAACCTTAGTTTTACTTTGCCAAAGCTGCCGGTTCCTCACTTTTGAAAACAAATTAAGATTCTTATTTCTAACACTGCTCAGCATGTGTTTTCAAGTACAATCAACTTGAAATCACTGCTTTGCTGAATTCTGGTTGAATGCAGTGAGTTCTTGACTTCAGAAAATTAAAAAGGAGACTTATTTCATTGATGGATTTGCATGTGTATTCACTTAAAATCAATTTCAAGGCATTGGTTTCACCTAACTCTCGGTCAATGCAGTAGTTACCTCAAGTTTGAAAGGTAAGTAAGATAATTGTTTGTTTGGCTGCTATGTCCTTGCTTTCACTCATGAGTCAACACATGGATTTTACCTTAAGCTAAGTCAATACAGTGATTTCTTCACTTTACAATCCTAAATAAGATTTGTCTTTATTTGCTGCTAAGCCTGTGTTTTCACATAAATTCATCTTCAAAACACTGGTTTCCTGTAACAGGCTGTGAATGCAACAGTTAATTCTACTTTGAAAGTTAAGTAAGATACTTGTTTGTTTGGCTTTTATGTGTTTGTTTTCACTCATTATCAGTGTAAAAACACTGCTTTTACCAAATTCAATACCAAAACACTGGTTTCTTCTGTTTTCAAATCTAAGAAATATACTCATTACATTGGCAGGCCTTCACTTCTTATTACTTACAACGAAAGACCAACAACAGCTTTTATTCTACCAAAGCTGCCAGTTCCTCACTTTGGAAACCTAAGCAAGGTTCTTGTTTCTTACACTTTTAAGCATGTGATTTCAAATACAATCAACTTGAAAACACTGCTTTTCCTGAATGCTGGTTGAATGCAGTGAGTTCTTTGCTTCAGAAAACCAAAAAGGAAACGTGTTTCATTGACTTATTTGCATGTGTATTAACTTAAAATCAATTTAAAAGCACTGGTTTCCCCTAACAGACTGTGAATGCAACAGTTAATTCAACTTTGAAAGTTAAGTAAGATACTTTTTGTTTGGCGGTTATGTGTTTGTTTCCACTCATTATCAGTGTAAAACCCTGCTTTTACCTAATATTACGCGAAAACACTGGTTTCTTCAGTTTTCAAAACTATGCAATATACTCATTACATTGGCCACTATGCACTTGTTTTCACTTACAATGAATAGAAAAACACTGCTTTTACTATGCCAAAGCTGCCAGTTCCTTACTTTCAAAATCGAAGTAAGATTATTTTTTCTTACAATGCTATAGATGTGTTTTCAATTACAATCAACTTGAAAACACTGCTTTTCCCTAACGTTGGCTGTATTCATTGAGTTCTTTGTTTCAGAAAACCAAAAAAAAAAACTTGTTTCATTGGCTGATTTGCATGTGTATTCATTTACAAACAACTTCGAGACACTGGTTTTACCTATCTCTCTGTGAATGCAGTACTTCCTACAAGTTTGAAAGGTATGCAAGATTCTTGTTTGTTTGGCTGCTATGCACTTGCTTTCACTCATTTTCAATGTGAAAACACTGCTTTTACCTAATACTAGGCCAAAACACTGGTTTCTTCAGTTTTCAAAACTAAGCAAAATACTCATTACATTGGCAGCTTTGCACTTGTTTTCACTCACCATGAATGTCAAAACACTGCTTTTACTATGCCAAACCTCCCGGTTCCTCACTTTGGAAATCAAAGAATGATTCTTTATTCTTACAATGCTTTACATGTGTTTTCAATTTCAATCAACTTGAAAACACTGCTTTTCTCGAACATTGGCTGAATGCATTGATATCTTTGCTTTTGAAAACCAGAAAAGAATCTTGTTTCACTGGCTGATTTGCATGTGTATTCATTTGCAAACAACTTCGAGACACTGGTTTCATTTATCTGTCTGTGAATGCAGTAGTTACTTCAAGTTTGAAAGGTAAGTAAGATTCTTGTTTGTTTGTCTTCTATGCCCTTGATTTCACTCACATGTCAACACACATTTTTTATGTAAGGCTCAGCCAATGCAGTGGTTTCTTCACTTTACAAACTAAATAAGTTTTGTCTTTTATTTGCTGCTGTGCCTGTGTTTTCACATAAATTCATCTTCAAACCTGGTTTCCTGTAACAGGCTGTGTTTGCAGCAGTTATTTCAACACTGAAAGGTAAGAAAGATTCTTATTTGTTTGGCTGCTATGCATTTGCTTTCACTCATTATCAATGTAAAAACACTGCTTTTACATAATACTATGCCAAAACACTGGTTTCTTCAGTTTTCACAACAAAGAAGTATGATCATTACAATGGCAGCTATGCACTTATTTTCATTTACAATGAATCTAAAAACCCTTCTTTAACTAAGCCAAAGCTGCTGGTTCCACTTTTTGGCAATCTAATTAAGATTTTTTTTCTTACAATTCTATACATGTCTTTTTAATTACAATCAACTTGAAAACACTGCTTTTCCCTAATGTTGGCTCATTGCTTTGAGTTCTTTGCTTTAGAAAATCTAGCAAGAAACTTGTTTCATTTCCTGATTTGAATATGTATTCATTTACCATCAACCTCAAGATACTGGCTTCACCTAACTCTCTGTGAATGCAGAAGTTACTCCAAGTTTGAAAGGTAAGCAAGTTTCTTGTTTGTTTGGCTGTTATGTCCCTGCTTTCACTCACATGTCAGCACACGGATTTTCACTAATGCTAAGCCAATGCAGTGTTTTCTTCTCTTTACAATCCTAAATAAGGTTTGTCTTTTATTTGCTGCTATGAGTATGTTTTCACTTAAATTCTTCTTCAAAACAAGGGTTTCCCATAACAGGCTATGAATGCTGCAGTTAATTCATCTTTGAAAATTAAGTAAGATACTTATTTTTTTGGCTGTTGTGCACTTGCTTTCACTATTATCAATAGAAAAACAATGCTTTTACCTAATGCTATGCCAAAACACTGGCTTCTTCAGTTTTCAAAACCAAGCAATATACTCATTACATTGGCAGCTATGCACTTGTTTTCACTTACAATGGATGTTAAAACACTGCTTTTACTTTAACAAAGCTGCTGGTTCCTCACTTTTGAAAGCTAAGTAACATTCTTGTTTATTCAACTGCTAAGCATATGTTTTCAATTACAATCAACTTGAAAACACTGCTTTTCCTGAAAGTTGGTTGAATGCAGTGTGTTCTTTGCTTCAGAAAACCAAAAAGGCATCTTATTTCATTGGCTGATTTGAATGTGTATTCACTTGATATCAGTTTCAAGGCACAGGTTCCACCTATAACTCTGTGAATGCAGTAGTTTCTCCGAGTGTGAAAGTTAATTAAGATTCTTCCTTGTTTGTCTGCTATGTCCTTGATTTAACCCACATGTCAACACATGGATTTTACCTAATGCTAAGCCAAAGCAGTGGCTTATTCACTTTACAATCTTATATAGTACTTGTCTTTTATTTGTTGCTATGCCTGTGTTTTCATTTAAATTCATCTTCAAAACATTGTTTTCCCATAACAGGCTGTGTATGCAGCAGTTAATTCAACTTTAAAAATTAAGTAAGATACTTTTTTCTTTGGCTGCTATCCACTTGCATTCACTCATCAATGTAAAAACACTGCTTTTCCTAATACTATGCCAAAACACTGGGTCCTTCAGTTTTCAAAACTAAGGAATATACTCATTTCCTTGACACTGATGCACTTGTTTTCACATACAGTGAATGTAAAAAAACTGCTTTTACTATGACAAAGCTGACGGTTTCTCACTTTGGAAATGTAAGCAAGACTCTTGTTTCTTACAATGCTATACATGTTTTTTCAATTACAACCAACTTGAAAACACTGCTTTTCCCTAATTTGGCTGAATGCATTGAGTTCTTTGCTCTAGAAAACCAAAAACGAAACTTGTTTCTTTGGCAGAATTGCATGTGTATTCATTTACAATCAACTTCAAGACAATGGTTTAACCTAAATCCCTGTGAATGCAGTAGTTACTTCAAGTTTGAAAGGTAGGTAAGATTCTAGTTTGTTTGGCTGCTTTGCCCATGCTTTCACTCACATGTCAACACAGAGCTTTTACCTAAGGCTAAGCCTATGTTGTGGTTTCTTCATTTTACAAAACTAAAAAGGATGTGTGTTTTATTGGCTGCTATGGCTGTTTTTTTTTTTTCATTTAAATTCATCTTCAAAACACTGGTTTCCCATAAGAGGCTGTGAATGCAGCAGTTAATTCAACTTTGAAGGTTAAGTAAGACACTTGTTTGTTTGGCAGCTGTACACTTGCTTTCACTCACATGTCAAGACACGGCTTTTACCTAAAGTTCCAACAAGGCAGTGTTTTTTTTTAGTTTGCCCACCTATATAAGTTTTGTCTTTTGTTGGTTGCTATGCCTGTGTTTTCACTTAAATTCCTCTTCAAAACACTGGTTTCCCATAACAGGCTGTGAAAGCAGCAGTTAATTCAACTTTGAAAATTAGGTAAGATACTTGCTTGTTTGGCTGCTATGCGCTTATATTCACTCAATATCAATATAAAAACAATGCTTTTACCTAATATTATGCCAAAACACTGGTTTCTTCAGTTTTCAAAACTACACAATATACTCATTACATTGGCAGCTATACATTTGTCTTCTCTTACAATGAATATCAAAACACTGCTTTTACTATGCCAAAGCTGCCGGTTCCTCATTTTGGAAATCTAAGTAAGATTCCTGTTTCCTACAATGCTATACATGTGTTTTCAAATAAAATCAACTTGAAAACACTGCTATTCCATAATGCTGGCTGAATGCATTGAGTTCTTTGATTTATAAAACCAAAACAGAAATTTGTTTCATTGGCTGGTTTGCATGTTTATTTATTTACAATGAACTTCAAGACACTGGTTTCACCTCACTTTCTGTGAATGCAGTAGTTGCTTCAAGTTTGAAATGTAAGTAAGATTCTGGTTTGTCTGCTATACCCTTGCTTTCAATCACATGTCAACACACAGTGTTTGCATAAGAATAAGCCAATGCAGTGGTTTCTTCATTTTACAAAATGAAATAAGGTTTGTGTTCTATTTGATGCTATGCCTGTGTTTTCATTTAAATTCATGTTCAAAACACTGGTTTCACCTACCAGGCCATGAATGCAGCCGTTAATTCAAGTTTGAAAGTTAAGAAAGATACTTATTTCTTTGGCTGCTCTGCACTTGCTTTCACTCATTATCACTGTAAAAACACTGTTTTTACCTACGGCTATGCCAAAACACTAGTTTCTTCAGTTTTCAAAACTAAGCTACATACTCATTATAATGGCAGCTATGCACTTGTTTTCACTTACAATGAATGTCAAAACACTGCTTTTACTCTGCCAAAGCTGCGGGTTCCTTAATTTGGAAATCTAAGTAAGATTCTTGTTTCTTACAATGCTATATATGTGTTTTCAATTACAATCAACTTGAAAACACTGCTTTCCTTGAATGATGGTTGAATGCAGGGAGTTCTTTGCTTCGGAAACCAAAAAAGGAAACTTATTTCATAATCTGATTGGCCTGTGTATACACTTGCATCAATTTCATGGCACTGGATTTACCTAACTCTCTGTGAATGCAGTAGTTATTCCAAGTTTGAAAGGTACAAAGACTCTTGTTAATTTCACTGCTATGCTCTTGCTTTCACTCACATGTCCACACACAGCTTTTATCTGAGGCTAAGCCAATGCAGTAGTTCTTCACTTTACAAAACTAAGTAAGATTTGAGTTTTATTTCAGGCTATGGCTGTGTTTTAATTTAAATTCATGTTCTAAACACTGGTTTCACCTAACAGGCTGTGACTTCAGCAGTTAATTCAACTTTGAAAATTAAGTAGGATACTTTTTTGTTTGGATGCTGTGCACTTGCTTTCACTTATTATCAATGTAAAAACAGTGCTTTTACCTATTGCTGTTCCAAAACACTGGTTTCTTCAATTTTCAAAAGTAAGCAAAATATCCTTACATTGGCAGCTATTCACTTGTTATCAATCACAACAATGGAACAACCACAGGTTTTTCTGTGCCAGAGATGCCAGTTCCTCACTTTTGAAACCTAAGTAAGGGTCTTGTTTCTTACACTGCTAAGCATGTGTTTTCAATTACAATCCACTTGAAAACACTACTTTTCCTGAACGCAGGTTGAATGCAGTGAGTTCTTTGCTTCAGAAAACCAAAAAGGAAACTTATCTCATTGGCTGATTTGCATGTGTATTCACTTGAAATCAGTTTCAAGATACTGGATTCCCCTAACTCTCTGTGAATGCAGTAGTTACTGCAAGTGTGAAAAGTAAGTAAGATTCTTGTTTCTTTGCTGCTATGTCCTTGCTTTCACAAACATGCAAACACATGGGTTTTACCTAAAGCTAGGCCAATGCAGTGGTTTCTTCACTTACAAAAATAAATAAGATTTGTGTTTTATTTGATGCTATGACAGTGTTTTTATTTAAATTCATGTTCAAAACACTGGTTTCACCTAACAGGCTGTGAATTCAGCAGTTAATTCAACTTTGAATGTTAAGTAAGGTACTTACTTGTTTTGCTGCTGTGCATTTGCTTTCAGCTATTATCACTGCTTACACCTAATGCAATGCCAAAACACTGATTCTTCAGTTTTCAAAACCAAGCAATATACTCATTACATTGGCAGCCATGCACTTTTTTTAGTTAAAAAGAATTTCACAACACTGCTTTTACTATGCCAAAGCTGCCAGTTCCTCACTTTGGAAATCTAAGAAAGATTCTTGTTTCTTACAAGGCTATACATGCGTTTTCAGTTACAATCATCTGTAAACACTGCTTTTCCTGAACTCTGGTTGAATGCAGTGAGGGTTTTGATTCAGAAAACCAAAAAGAAAACTTGTTTCATTGGCTGATTTGCATGTGTATTCATTTACAATCAAATTTAAGACACTGGTTTCACTCTTTGTGAATTTGGTAGTTACTTCAGCTTTGAAAGTTAAGTAAGATTCTTGTTTGTTTGGCTGCTATGCCCTTGCTTTCACTCACATGTCAACACACAGCTTTTACCTGAGGCTAAGCCAAGGCAGTGGTTCCTTCACTTTACAAAACTAAATGAGATTTGTGTTATATTTGATGCTATGCCTTTGTTTTCATTTAAATTCGTGTTCTAAATACTGGTTTCCCATAACAGGCAGTGAATGCAGCAGTTAATTCAACTTTGAATGTTAAGTAAGATACTTGTCTGTTTAGCTACTGTGCACATGTTTTCACTCACTATCAACGTAAAAGCACTGCTTTTACCTAATGTTATGCCCAAAACTGGTTTCCTCAGTTTTCAAAATTAAGCAATATACTCCTTACATTAGCAGCTATTTACTTGTTATAACTTACAACAAGTGAACAACCACTGCATTTTCTCGGCCAAAGTTGCTGGTTCCTCAGTTTTGAAACAAAAGTATGATTCTTGTTTCTTACACTACTAAGCATGTGTTTCCAATTACAATCATCTTGAAAACATTGCTTTTCCTGAACACTGGTTGAATGCAGTGAGGTCTTTGCTTCAGAAAACCAAAAAGGAAACTTGTGTCAATGGCTGATTTGCATGTGTATTCATTTACAATCAATTTCAAGGCACTGGTTTCACATAACTCTCTGTGAATGCAGTAGTTACTTCAAGTTTGAAAGGTAAGTATGATTCTTGTTTGTTTGGCTGCTATGTCCTTGCTTTCACGCACATGTCATCACTCGGATTTTACATAATGCTAAGCCAATGCAGTGGTTTCTTCACTTTACAATCCTATATAAGATTTGTCTTTTATTTACTGCTATGCTTGTGTTTTCACTTGAATTCATCGTCAAAACACTGGTTTTCCATAACGGCTGTGAATGCAGCAGTTAATTCTATTTTGAAAGTTATGTAAGATACTTATTTGGCTGCTGTGGGCTTGCTTTCACTCTTTATCAATGTAAAAACACTGCTTTTACCTAATGCTATGCCAAAACACTGGTTTCTTCAGTTTTCAAAGCTAAGCAATATACTCCTTACATTGGCAGCTTTTCACTGGCTATCACTTACAATGAATCAACAACCACTGCATTTACTCCATCAAAGCTGCCGGTTCCTCATTGTTGAAACCTAAGTAAGATTCTTGTTTCTTATACTGCTAAGCATGTGTTTTCAATTGCAATCAACTTGAAAACACTGCTTTTCCTGAATGCTGATTGAATGCAGTGAGTTCTTTGCTTCAGAAACCAAAAAGGAAACATTTCATTGGCTGATTTGCGTGTGTATTCACTTGAAATCATTTTCAAAGCACTGGTTTCACCTAACTCTCTGTGAATGCTGTAGTTGCTTCAAGTTTGTATTGTAAGTAAGGTTCTTGTTTGTTTGGCTTCTATGCCCTTGCTTTCACTCACATGTTAACACACAGCTTTTACCTAAGGCTAAGCCAATGCAGTGGTTTCTTCATTTTACAAAACTGAGTAGTATTTGTGTTTTATTTCATGCTATGCCTGTGTTTTCATTTAAATTCATGTTCATAACACTGGTTTCACCTATCCGGCTGGGAATGCAGCAGTTAATTCAATTTTGAAAGTTAAGTAAGATACTTATTCGTTTGACTGCTGTGTGCTTGCTTTCACTTATTAACAATGTAAGAACACTGCTTTTACCTAATGCTATGCCAAAACACTGGTTACATCAGTTTTCAAAACTAAGCAATATACTCCTTATATTTGTACCTATTCACTTGTTACCACTTACAACGAATGAACAACCACTGCTTTTAATCTGCCACATTTGCTGTTTCCTCACTTTAGAAATCTAAGTAAGGTTCTTGTTTCTTACACTGCTAGCATGTGTTTTCAAATACAATCAATTTGAAAACACGGCATTTCTTTCACTTTGGTTAAATACAGTGAGTTCTTTTCTTCAAAAAACAAAAAAGGAAACTTATTTTATTGGTTGATTTGCATGTGTATTCACTTGAAATCAATTTTAAGGCTCTGGTTTCATCTAACTCTCTGTGAATGCAGTAGTTATTTCAAGTTTGAAAGAAAGGAAGATTCTTGTTTTTTTGGCTGTGCTTTCTTCCTGTTAAAATTTTAAATAAGATTTGTATTTTGTTTGCTGTTATGCTTGTGTTTTCACTTAAATTCATCTTCAAAACAATGGTTTCCTGTAACAGGCTGTGAATGTGGCAGTTAATTCAACTTTGAATGTTAAGTAATTTCCTTGTTTGTTTGGTGGCTATGCGACTGCTTTCACTCTTTATCAAAGTAAAAACACTGCTTTTACCTAATACTATGCCAAAAAAATGGTTTCTTCTGTTTTCAAAACTTAGCAATATAATCCTTATATCTGCAGCTATTCACTTGTTATCACTTACAACGAATGAACAACCACTGTTTTTACTCTGCCAAAGCTGCCGTTTCCTCACTTTTTAAACCTAAGAAAGATTCTCGTTTCTTACACTGCTGAGCATGTGTTTTCAATTACAATCAACAGGAAAACACTGCTTTTCCTGCATGCTGGTTGAATGCAGTGAGTTCTTTGCTTCAGAAAATAAAAAAGTAAACTTATTTCATTGGTTGATTTGCATGTGTATTCACTTGAAATCAGTTTCAAGATACTGGTTTCACCTAACTTTCTGTGAATGCAGTAGTTCCCTCAAGTGTGAAAGGTAAGTAAGATTCCTGTTTGTTTGGCTCTTATATCCTTGGTTTCACCCACATGTCAACACACGAATTTTACCAAATGCTAAGCCAATGCAGTGGTTTCTTCACTTTACAATCCTAAATAAGATTTGTGTTTTATTTGTTGCTATGTCAGCATTTTCATTTAAATTCATGTACAAAACACTGGTTTCACCTAACAGTTTGTGAATGCAGCAGTTAATTCAACTTTGAAAGTTAAGTAAGATACTTGTTTGTTTGGCTGCTAGTGCTTGCTTTCATTCATTACCAATGTAAAAACACTTCTTTTACCTAATACTACACCAAAACACTGGTTTTTCAGTTTTCAAAACTAAGCAATATACTGATTGTATTGGCAGCTATGCACTTGTTATCACTTACAATGAATGTCAAAACACTTCTTTTACGATGCCAAAGTTGCCGGTTCCTCACTTTGGAAATCTAAGTAAGATTTTTGTTTCTTACTATGCTATACATGTGTTTTCAATTACAATCAACTTGAAAACACTGCTTTTCCCTAACTTTGGCTGAATGCATTTAGTTCTTCCCTTTAGAAAACCAGAAAGGAAACTAGTTTCATTGGATGATTGTCATGTGTATTCATTTACAATCAACTTCAGGACCCTGGTTTCACCTCACTCTCTGTGAATGCAGTATTTGCTTCAAATTTGAATGGTATGAAAGTTTCTTGTTTGTTTGGCTGCTATGCCCTTGCTTTCACTCACATGTAAACACACAGCTTTTACCTAAGGATTAGCCAATGTAGTGGCTTCTTCACTTCACATTCCTAATTAAGATTTCTGTTTTATTTGATGCTATGCCAGTGTTTTCATTTAAATTCATGTTCAAAACACTGGTTTCACCTAACAGGCTGTGAATGCAGCAGTTAATAAAACTTTGAAAGTTAAGTAATATTCTTATTTGTTTGGCTGCTGTGTGCTTGCTTTCACTCCTTATCAATGTAAAAACCCTTCTTTTACCTAATAATATGCCAAAACACTGGTTTCTTCACTTTTCGAAACTAAGCAATATGCACCTTACTTTAGCAGCTATTCACTTGTTATCAGTTACAACGAATGGTTAACCATTGCTTTTATTCTGCTAAAATTGCCAGTTCCTCAATTTGAAACCTAAGTTAGATTCTTGTTTCTTACCATGGTATACATGTGTTTTCAATTACAATCAACTTTAAAACACTGCTTTGTATGAACGCTGGTTGAATGCAGCGAGTGCTTTGCTTCAGAAACCCCCCAAAAAAAAACCTTGTTTCATAGGCTGATTTGCATGTGTATTCATTTACAATCAACGTCAAGACACTGGTTTCACCTAACTCTCTGTGAATGCAGTAGTTACTTCAAGTTTGAAAGGTAAGCAAGATTCTTGTTTGTTTGAATGCTATGTCCTTGCTTTCTATAACATTTCAAATCACTGTTTTTACCTAATGTTAAGCTTAGACAGGGTTTTCTTCATTTTACTATCCTAAATAATATTTCTCTTTTATTTGCTGCTATGCCTGTGTTTTCACTTAAATTCATCTTCAAAACCCTGGTTTTCAGTAACAGGCTGTGAATGCTGCAGTTAATTCAACTATGAAAGTTGATTAGATACTTGTGTTTTGGCTGCCATGCTCTTGCTTTTACTCATTATCATTGTAAACACACTGCTTTTACCTAATACTGTGCCAAAACCCTGGTTTATTCAGTTTTCAAAACTAAGCAATATGCTCATTACTTGGCAGCTATGTACTTGTTTCCACTTACAATGAAAGTCAAAACACTGCCTTTACTTTGCCAAAGCTGCCGGATCCTCACTTTGGAAATCTAAGTAGTATTCTTGTTTCTTACAATGCTATACATGTGTTTTCAATTACAATCAACTTGAAAACACTGCTTCTCCCTAACTTTGGCTGAATTCATTGAGTTCTTTGCTTTCGAATACCAAAAAAGAAACTTGTGTCATTGGCAAATTTGCATGTGCATTCATTTACATTCAACTTCAAGACACCAGTTTTACCTTACTCTCTGTTAATGCAGTAGTTACTTCAAGTTTGAAAGGTAATTAAAATTCTTGATTTTTTGGTGGCTATGTCCTTGATTTCACTCACATTTCACACACAGCATTTACCTAAGGCTAAGACTGTGCAGGGGTTTATTCACTTTAGAAAACCAAATAAGATTTGTGTTTTATTTGATGCTATGCCTGTCTTTTCATTTAAATTCATGTTCAAACACTGGTTTCACCTAACAGACTGTGAATGCTGTAGTTAATTAAACTTGGAAAGTTACTTAAAATACATATTTTTTTGGCTGCTGTGCACTTGCTTTCACTCATTATCAATGTAAAAACAGTGCTTTTACCTAATATTATGCCAAAACAGAGGTTTCTTCACTTTTCAAAACTAAGTAATAGACACATTACATTGGCATTTATGCATTTGTTTTCACTTATAATGAATGTCAAAACACTGCTTTAACTATGCCAAAGCTGCCGGTTCCTCACTTTGGAAATCTAAATAAGCTTCTTGTTTCTTACAATGCTATACATGTGTTTTCAAATAAAATCAAATTGAGAACACTGCTATTCCCTAACGTTGGCTGAATGCATTGAGTTCTTTGATTTAGAAAACCAAAAAAGAATCTTGTTTCATTGGCTGATTTGCATGTGTATTCATTTACAATCAACTTCAAGACACTGGTTTCACATAACTCTCTGTGAATGCAGTAGTTTCTTCAAGTTGAAAGGTAAGTAAGGCTCTGGTTTGTTTGGCTTCTGTGCTCTTGTTTCACTCATTATCAATTAAAAACCCCAGTTTTACCTAATGCTATGGCAAAACACTGGTTTTTTCTGTATTCAAACCTTAGCCATATACCTTACATTGGCAGCTATTCACTTGTTATCACCTACAACGAATGACCAACAACTGCTTTTACTCTGCCAAAGATAGCGGTACCTCAATTAGAAACCTAAGTAAGATTCTGGTTTCACTTACACTGCTTACACTGCTAAGAATGTGTATTCAATTACAGTCAACTTGAAAACATTGCTTTATCTGAACGCTGGTTGAATGCAGGGAAATTTGGCTTCAGAAAACCAAAAAGGAAACTTGTTTTATTGAATGATTTGCATGTGTATTCACTTAAAATCAATTTCAATGCCCTGGTGTCCCTTAACAGGCTGTTAATGCAACAGTTAATTCAACTTTGAAAGATAAGTGAGATACTTGTTTGTTTGGCTGTTATGTGTTTGTTTCCACTCATTATCAGTGAAAAAACACTGCTTTTACCTAATACTATGCCAAAACACTGGTTTCTTCCGTTTTCAAAACTATGCAATATACTCATTACATTGACTGCTATGCACTTGTTTTCACTTACAATGAATGGAAAAACACTGCTTTTGCTATGCCAAAGCTGCCAGTTCCTCACTTTCAAAATCGAAGTAAGATTCTTTTTTCTTACAATGATATACAAGTGTTTTCAATTACAATCAACTTGAAAACACTGCTTTTCCCTAACGTTGGCTGTACGCATTCAGTTCTTTGTTTCAGAAAACCAAAAAAGAAACTTGTTTCATTTCCTGATTTGCATCTGTATTCATTTACAAACAAATTCGTACACTGGTTTCACCTTTCTCTCTGTGAATGCAGTACTTACTACAAGTTTGAAAGGTACGCAAGATTATTATTTGTTTGGCTGCTATGCGCTTGCTTTCACTCATTTTGAATGTGAAAACACTGCTTTTACCTAATACTATGCCAAAACACTGGTTTCTTCAGTTTTCAAAACTAAGCAAAATACTCATTACAATGGCAGCTATGCACTTGTTTTCACTCACAATTAATGTCAAAACACTGCTTTTATTATGCCAAAGCTCCCGGTCCCTCACTTTGGGAATCTAAGTAAGATTCTTCTTTCTTACAATGCTATACATGTGTTTTCAATTACAATCAACTTGAAAACACTGCTTTTCCTTACGTTGGTGAATGCATTGAGTTCTTTGCTTTAGAAAACCCAAAAAGAAACTTCTTTCATTGGCTGATTTGCATGTGTATACATTTGCAATCAACTTCAAGACATTGGTTTAACCTAATTCGCTGTGAATTCAATAGTTACTTCAAGTTTGAAAGTTAAGTAAGATTCTTGTTTGTTTGCCCGCTATGCCCTTGCTTTCACTCACATGTCAACACACAGCTTTTAACTAAGGCTAAGCAATGCAGTGGTTTCATCACTTTACAAAACTAAATAGGTTTTGTGTTTTATTTGGTGGTATGCCTCTGTTTTCATTTAATTTCATGTTCAAAACACTGCTTTCACCTAACAGGCTGTGAATGCAGCAGTTTATTCAACTTTGAAAGATAAGTAAGATATTGTTTCTTGGCTGCTATGCAGTTGCTTTCACTCATCAATGTAATAACACTGCTTTTACCTAATACTATGTCAAAACTCTGGTTACTTCAGTTTTCAAAACAAAGCCACATACTCGTTACATTATCAGCTATGCACTTGTTTTCACTTACAATGAATGTCAATACACTGCTTTTACTTTGCCACAGCTGCCGGGTCCTCACTTTGAAATTCTAAGTAAGATTCTTCTTTCTTTCAATGCTATACAGGGGTTTTCATTTACAATCAACTTAAAGAACTGCTTTTCCCTAACGTTGGTGAATACATTGATTTCTTTGTTTTAGGAAACCAAAAATAAACTTGTTTCATTGGCTGATTTGCATGTGTATTCATTTACAATCAACTTCCATACCCTGGTTTCACCAACTCTCTGTTTATGCAGTAGTTACTTCAAGTTTGAAAGTCAGTAAGATTCTTTTTTGTTTGGCTGCTATGCCTTTGGTTTCATTCACATGTCAACACACAGCTTTTACCTAAGGCTTAGCCATTGCAATGTTTACTTCACTTTACAAACTAAACAAATTTTGTCTTCTATTTGATGCTATGCCTGTGTTTTCGTTTAAATTCATGTTCAAAGTACTGGTTTCACCTAACAGGCTGTGAATGCTGCAGTTAATTCATCTTTGAATGTTAAGTAAGGTACTTATTTGTTTGGCTTCTGTGAGCTTGCTTTCACTTATTATCAATGTTAAAACACTGCTTTTACCTAATGCTAAGCCAAAACAGTGGTTTCTTCAGTTTTCAAAACTAAGTAAAGACTTCTTACATTGGCAGCTCTTCACTTCTTATCACTTACAGCAAATGTCCTACCACTGCTTTTTCTGTTCCAAAGCTGCCAGTTCCTAACTTTTGAAACCTAAGTAAGATTCTTGTTTCTTACACTGCTAAGCATGTGTTTAAAATACAATCAACTTGAAAACACTGCTTTTCCTATACACTGGCTGAATGCAGTGGGTTTTTTGCTTCAGAAAACAAAAAGGAAACTTGTTTCATTGGCTGATTTGCATGTGTATTCACTTAAAATCAATTTCAAGGCACTGGTTTCACTTAACTCTCTCTGATTGCAGTAGTTACTTCAAGTTTGAAAGGTGAGTAAGATTCTTGGTAGTTTGGCTGTTATACCCTTGCTTTCACTTACATGTCAACACAAGCATTTTACCTAATTCTAGGCAAATGTAGTGGTTTCTTCATTTTACAGTCCTAAATAAGATTTGCTTTTTATTTGCTGCTGTGCCTGTGTTTTCACTTAAATTCATCTTCAAAACTCTGTTTTCCCTTAATGTTCTGTTAATGCAGCACCTAATTCAACTTTTTAAAAAAATTTTAAAAGTTTATTTTATTTATTTATACCCCCCTTGCTGGTTGGTGTTTGATGTGTCCATTCGCTGTGTGTTTTTTTCGTGTCTGCTTAAATTCCCCTTGCTGTGAGATCTTGGTGCATCAGCCCACCACGCCATGTGGACAGTGTACTCTCACAAGGAGGCCCTGGAAAGCAAACCTGGGGCCTCTCATAAGGTAAACCGGGCCTCTATCAATTGAGCTACACCCGCTTCCCGCTTTGCAGTCTCGCTGCATCAGACACCCACACCGCATGGCCCGGCCTCCCCTCAAAAGGAGACTCCGGGAAGCAAACCCGGGGCCTCCATTATGGTAAATGGGAGCTCTATCATTTGAGCCACATCCGACTCCCTAATTCGGCTTTGAATGTAATATAAAGTACTTGATTGTTTGCCTGCTATGCCCTTGCTTTCCCTCACATGTCAAGACACGGCTTTTACCAAATGTTAAGCCAAAGCACTGTTTTCTTCACTTTAGAATCTAAATAAGTTTTGCCTTTTATTTGATGGTCTGCCTGTGTTTTCATTTAAATTCATCTTCAAAACACTGGTTTCCCATAACATGCTGTGAATGCAGCAGCAAATACAACTATGAAAGTTCAGTAAGAGAATTGTTTGTTTGATTGCTATGCACTTATTTTCACTCTTAATGAATATAAAACACTGCTTTTACCAAATACTATGAAAAAACACTGGTTTCTTCAATTTTCAAACCAAGCAATATACTCGTTACATTGGCAGCTATGCACTTGTTTTCACTTACAATGAATGACAAAACACTGATTTTACCATGCCAATGCTGTATGTTCCTCACTTTGGAAATCTAAGATTTTTGTTCATAACAATGCTATATTTGTGTTTCAATTACAATGAACTTGAAAACATTGCTTTTCCGTAACGTTGGTTGAAGGGATTGAGTTCTTCCCTGTAGAAAATGAAAATAGAAACCTGTTTCATTGGCTGATTTGCATATGTATTCATTTACAATCATCCTCAAGACACTGTCTTCACCTAACTCTCTGTGAATGCAGCAGTTACTTCAAGTTTGAAATGTAAGTAAGATTCTTGTGTGTTTGCCTGCTATGTCCTTGCTTTCACTCACATGAGAACACACAGATTTTACCTAATGCCAAGCCAAAGCACTGGTTTCTTCACTTTACAATCCAAAATAAGATTTGTCTTTTATTTGCTGCTGTTCCTGTGTTTTCATTTAAATTCATCTTCAAAACACTGGTTTCCCGTAACAGACTGTGAAGGCAGCAGTTAATTCAACTTTGATAGTTCACTAAGATAATTATTTGTTTGGCTGCTATGCGCTTACTTTCACTCATTATCAATGTAAAACACTGCTTTTATCTAATACTATGAGAAAACACTGGTTTCTTCAGTTTCCAAACCAAGCAATATATTCATTACATTGGCAGCTATGCACTTGTTTTCACTTACAGTGAATTTCAAAACACTGCTTTTACTATGCCAAAGTTGCCGGTTCTTCACTTTGGAAATCAAGGTAATATTCTTGTTTCTTACAATGTTATACATGTGTTTTCAACTGCAATCAACTTGAAAACACTGCTATTCCCTCACATTGACTGAATGCTTTGAGTTCTTTGCTTTAGAAAACCAGAAAAGAAACTTGTTTCATTGGCTGATTTGCATGTGTATTCATTTACAATCAACCTCAAGACACTAGTTTCACCTAACTCTCTGTGAATGCAGTAGTTACTTCAAGTTTGAAAGGTAAGAAAGATTCTTCTTTCTTTGGGTGCCTTGCCCTTGCTTTCACTCACATGTCAACTCATGGCTTTTACTTGAGGCTAAGCTAAGGCAGTGTTTTCTTCACTTTACAAATCTAAATAAGTTTTGCGTTTTATTTGAAGGTATGCCTGTGTTTTCTTTTAAATTCATGTTCAAATCACTGGTTTCACCTTAAAGCCTGTGAATACAGCAGTTAATTCAAATTTAAAACTTAAGTAAGATGCTAATTTTTTGGTGATCTGGTCTTGCTTCCACTCATTATCAATGTAAAAACACTGCTTTTACCTAATGCTATGCCAAAACACTGGTTTCTTCAGTTTTCAAAACTAAACAATATACTCCTTATATTGACAGATATTCACTGGTTATCACTTACAATGAATGACCAACCACTGCTTTGACTTTGCCAAAGGTGCCGGTTCCTCACTTTTGAAACTTCAGTAAGATTCTTATTTCTTAGACTGCTAAGCATGTGCTTTCAATTCCAATCAACTTGAAAACACTGCTTTTCCTGAACACTGGTTGAATGCAGGGACTTCTTTGCTTTAGAAAACTAAAAAGGAAAACGCTTTCATTTGCTGATTTTTTTGTGTATTCAATTAAAATCAATTTTAAGGCACTGGTTTCACTTAACTCTCTTTGAATGCAGTAGCTACTTCAAGTTTGAAAGGTAAGTAAGATTCTTGTTTGTTTTGCTGCTCTGTCCTTGCTTTCACACAAAAGTCATCACACATATTTTATCTATGCCTTAGCCTATGCAGTGGATTCTTCACTTTACACAACTAAATAAGATTTGTGTTTTATTTGATGCTATGCATGTGTTTTCATTTAAATTCATGTTCAATACACTGGTTTCACCTAACAGGCTGCGAATGCAGCAGTTAATTCAGCTTTGAAATTTAAGTTCGATACTTATTTGTTTGGGTGCTGTGCACTAGCTTTCACCCATTATCAATGTAAAAACACTGCTTTAATGTAATGCTATGCCAAAATATTTGTTTCTTCAGTTTTCAAAACTAAGCAATATACTCATTACATTGTCAGCTATTCACTTGTTATCACTTACAACGAATGACCAACCACTGCTTTGACTGCCAAAGCTGCCGGTTCCTCCATTTGAAACCTAAGTAAGATTGTTGTTTTTTACTCTGCTAAAATTGTGTTTCCAATTACAATCAAGTTGAAAACACTGGTTTTCCTGAACACTGGTTGAATGAGGGAGATCTTTGCTTCAGAAAACCAAAAAGGAAACCTGTTTCATTGGCTGATTTGCATCTGTATTCACTTGAAATCAATTTCAAGGCAATGGTTTCACCAAACTCTGTGAATGCAGTGGTCACATCAAGTTTGAAAGGTAAATAAGATTCTTGTTTTTTAGATGCTATGTCCTTGATTTCACTCACATGTCAATGCATGGAATTTACCTAAGGCTTAGCCTAGGCAATGTTTTCTTCACTTTACAATACTAAATAAGATTTGTCTTTTATTTACTGCTATGCTTGTGTTTTCATTTACGTTCATCTTCAAAACACTGTTTTTCTGTAAGAGGTTGTGATTGCAGCAGTTAAATCAACTTTGAAAGTTAAGTAAGATACTTGTTTGTTTGGCTGTTATGCATTTGCTTTCAATCATTACCATTGTAAAAGCACTGCTTTTACCTAATACTATGCCAAATCACTGGTTTCTTTGGTTATCAAAACTAAGCAATATATTCATTACATTGACTCCTATGCACTTGTTTTCACATATAATGAATGTCAAAACACTGCTTTTACTCTGCCAAAGTTGCTGGTTCCTCACTTTGGAAATTTAAGTAAGATTCTTGTTTCTTCCAATGCCATACATGTGTTTTCAATTAAAACCAAATTGAAAATACTGCTTTATCCTAATTTGGCTGAATGCATTGCGTTCTTTTCTTTAGAAAACCAAAAGCGAAACTTATTTCTTTCGCTGACTTGCATGTGTATTCATTTACAATCAACTTCAAGACAATGGTTCCACCTAATTCTCTGTGAATGCAGTACTTACTTCAAGTTTGAATGGTAGGTAAGATTCTTGTTTGTTTGGGTGCTATGCCCTTGCTTTCACTCACATGTCAACACACAGCTTTTACCTAAGTCTAAGCCTATGCTGTGGTTCCTTCATTTTGCAAATCTAAAAATGATGTGTGTTTTATTGGCTGCTTTGTCTGTGTTTTCAATTAAATTCATCTTCAAAACACTGGTTTCCCTTAAGAGACTGTGAATACAGCAGTTAATTCATCTTTGAATGTTAAGTAAGACACTTGTTTGTTTGGCTGCTGTGCACTTGCTTTCACTGACATGTCAAGACACGGCTTTTGCCTAATGTTCAAACAAGGCAGTGTTTTATTTAGTTTGCACACATAAATAAGATTTGTCTTTATTTGGTTGCTATGGCTGTGTTTTCACTTAAATTCCTCTTCAAAACTCTGGTTTCCCATAACAGGCTGTGAAAGCAGCAGTTAATTCAACTTTGAAAATTATGTAAGATACTTGCTTGTTTGGCTGCTATGCGCTTACATTCACTCATTATCAATGTAAAAACAATGCTTTTACCTAATACTATGCCAAAACACTGGTTTCTTCAGTTTTCAAAACTACGCAATATACTCATTACATTGGCAGCTATACATTTGTCTTCTCTTACAATGAATATCAAAACAATGCTTTTACTATGCCAAAGCTGCCGGTTCCTCACTTTGGAAATCTAAGAAAGAATGCAGTAGTTACTTCAAGTTTGAAACGTAAGTAAGATTTTGGTTTGTTTGTCTGCTATGTCCTTGCTTTCAATCATATGTCAACACACAGCATTTACCTAAGGATAAGCCAATGCATTGGTTTCTTCACTTTACAAAATGAAATAAGGTGTCTGTTTTTTTTTGATGCTATGCCTGTATTTTCGTTTAAATTCATGTTCAAAACACTGGTTTCACCTACCAGGCCATGAATGCAGCTGTTAATTCAACTTTGAAAGTTAGGATAGATACTTATTGTTTGGCTGCTCTGCACTTGCTTTCACTCTTTATCACTGTAAAAACACTGCTTTTACCTATGGCTATGCCAAAACACTGGTTTATTCAGTTCTCAAAACTAAGCAATATACTCATTATATTGGTAGCTATGCACTTGTTTTCACTTACAATGAATGTCAAAGCACTTCTTTTACTCTGCCAAAGCTGTCGGTTCCTCACTTTTGAATCTAAGTAAGATTTTTGTTTCTTACAATGCTATACATTTGTTTTCAATTGCAATCTACTTGAACACACAGCTTTTCCCTAACATTGGCTGAATGCATTGAGTTTTTTGCTTTAGAAAACCAAAAAGAGACTTGTTTTATTGGCTGATTTGCATATGTATTCATTTACAATCGACTTCCAGACACCAGTTTCACCTAACCCTCTGTGAATGCAGCAGTTACTTCAAGTTTGAAATGTAAGTAAGTTTCTGGTTATTTTGGCTGCTATGCTCTTGCTTTCACACAAATTTCAACACACAGCTTTCACCTAAGGCTAAGCCAATGCTGTGGTTTCTTCGTTTTACAAAACTAAATAAGATATGTGTTTTATTTTATGCTATGCCTCTGTTTTCATTTAAATTCATTTTCAAAACCCTGGTTTCACCTAACAGACTGTGAAAGCAGCAGTTAATTCAACTTTGGAAGTTAAATAAGAAACTTATTTGTTTGTGTGCTGTGCACATGCTTTCACTCATTATCAATGTAAAAACACTGCTTTTCCCTAATGCTATGCCAAAACACTGGTTTCTTCAGTTTCCCAAGCAAAGCAATATCCTCCTTACATTGGCAGCTACTCACTTGTTGTCACTTACAATGAATGACCAACCACTGTTTTTATTCTGCCAAAGTGCTGATTCCTCACTTTAGAAACCTAAGTAAGATTCTGGTTTTTTACACTGCTAAGCATGTGTTTTAAATTACAATGAACTTGAAAACACTTCTTTTCCTGAACTCTGGTTGAATGCAGTGAGTTCTTTGCTTCAGAAAACTGAAAAGGAATCTTTTTTCATTGGCTGATTTGCATTTGTATTGACTTGAAATCAATTGGCACTGTTTTCACCTAACTTTCTGAGAATGCAGTAGATACTTCAAGATTGAAATGTAAGTATGATTCTTGTTTGTTTGACTGCTATGTCCTTGTTTTCACTCACATGTCAACACACGGATTTTACCTAATGTCAAGCCAAAGCAGTGTTTTTTTCACTTTACGATCCTAAATAAGATTTGTCTTTTATTTGCTGCTCTGCTTGTGTTTTCATTAAAATTCATCTTCAAAACACTGGTTTCCCGTAACAGGCCATGAATGCAGCAGTTAATTCAACTTTGAAAGTTCAGTAAGTTATTTGTTATTTTTGGCTGTTTTGCATTTGTTTTCACTCATTACCCATGCAAAAACACTGCTTTTACCTAATACTACTCCAAAACATTGTTTCTTTGGTTTTCAAAACTAAGCAATATACTCATTACTTTGGCACCTATGCACTTGTTTTCACTTACAATGAATATCAAAACACTGCTTTTACTCTGCCAAAGCTGCCGGTTCCTCACTTTGGAAATCGAAGTAAGATTCTTGTTTCTTACAATGCTATACATGTGTTTTCAATTACAACCAACTTGAAAAAACTGCTTTTCCCTAATTTGGCTGAATGAATTGAGATCTTTGCTTTAGAAAACCAAAAATGAAACTTGTGTCTTTTGCTGAATTGCATGTATATTCATTTACAATCAAATTCAATACAATGGTTTCACCTAACTCTCTGTGACTGTACTACTTAATTCAAGTTTGAAAGGTAGGTAAGATTCTTGTTTGTTTGGGTGCTATGCCCTTGCTTTCACACACATGTCAACACACAGATTTTACCTGAGGCTAAGCCTATGCAGTGGTTTCTTCACTGTACAAAACTAAATAGGTTGTGTGTTTTATTTGCTGCTATGTTTGTATTTTCATTTAAATTCATCTTCAAAACCCTGGTTTCCCCTAACAGACCTTGCATGCAGCTGGTAATTCAACTTTGAAAGTTCAGTTAGATACTTGTTTGTTTGGCTGCCATGCAATTGCTTTCACTCTTGATCAATGTAAATACACTGCTTTTACCGAATACTATGCCAAAGATCTGGTTTCTTCAGTTTTCAAAACTAAGCCATGTACTCATTACATTGGCAGCTATGCACTTATTTTCACTTACAATGAATGTCAAAACACTGCTTTTCCTCTGCCAAAGCTGCGGGTTCCTTAATTTGGAAATCTAAGTAAGATTATTGTTTCTTACAATGCTATATATGTGTTTTAATTACAATCATCTTGAAAACACTGCTTTCCTTGAACAATGGTTGAATGCAGGGAGTTCTTTGATTCGGAAACCCAAAAAGGAAAATTATTTCATTATTTGATTGGCATGTGTATACACTTGCAATCAATTACATGGCACTGGTTTCACCTAACTCTCTGTGAATGCAGTAGTTACTTCAAGTTTGAAAGGTAAGTAAGACTCTTGTTTATTTCCCTGCTATGCACTAGATTTCAGTCACATGTCCACACACAGCTTTTACCTGAGGCTAAGCCAATGCAGTAATTTCTTCACTTTACAAAACTGAATATGATTTGTGTTTTATTTGAGGCTATGGCTGTGTTTTCATTTAAATTCATGTTCTAAACACTAGTTTCACCTAACAGGCTGTGAATTCAGCAGTTAATTCAACTTTGAAAATTAAGTGGGATTCTTATTTGTTTGGCTGTTGTGCACTTGCTTTCACTTATTATCAATGTAAAAACACTACTTTTACCTATTGCTGTTCCAAAACACTGGTTTCTTCAATTTTCAAAACTAAGCAATATATCCTTACTTTGGCAGCTATTCACTTGTTATCAATTGCAACAATGGAACAACCACTGCTTTTTCTCTGCCAGAGATGCCAGTTCCTCACTTTTGAAACCTACATAAGGGCCTTGTTTCTTACACTGCTAAGCATGTGTTTTCAATTACAATACACTTGAAAACACTGCTTTTCCTGAACGCTGGTTGAATGCAGTGAATTCTTTGCTTCAGAAAACCAAAAAGGAAACTAATTTCACTGGCTGATTTGCATGTGTATTTACTTGAAATCAATTTCAAAGCACTGGTTTCACCTAACTCTCTGTGAATGCAGTAGTTGCTTTAAGTGGATAGTAAGTAAGATTCTTAATTGTTTGGCTGCTAAGCCCTTGCTTTCACTCACATGTCAACACGCTGCTTTTACCTAAGACTAAGCCAATGCAGTGGTTACTTCACTTTACAAAACTAAATAAAATTTGTGTTTTATTTGATGCTATGCCAGTGTTTTCATTTAAATTCATGTTCAAAACACTGGTTTCACCTAACAGGCTGTGAATGCAGTAGTTGCTTTAAGTGGATGGTAAGTAAGATTCTTGTTTGTTTGGCTGCTAAGCCTTTGCTTTCAGTCACATGTCAACACGCTGCTTTTACCTAAGACTAAGCCAATGCAGTGGTTACTTCACTTTACAAAACTAAATAAAATTTGTGTTTTATTTGATGCTATGCCATTGTTTCATTTAAATTCATGTTTAAAACACTGTTTTCACCTAACATGCTGTGAATGCAGCAGTTAATTCACCTTTTAAATTTAAGTAAGATACTTATTTGTTTGGCTGCTGTGCACCAGCTTACACTTATTATCAATGTTTAAACATTGCTTTTACCTAATGTTTTACCAAAACACTGGTTTCTTCAGTTTTCAAAACTAAGCAATATATTCCTTATATTTCCAGCTATTCACTTGTTATCACTTACAACGAATGAACACCACTGCTTTTACTCTGCCAAAGCTGCCGGTTACTCACTTTTGAAACCTAAGTAAGATTCTTGTTTCTTACACTGCTTAGCATGTGTTTTCAATTACAGTCAACTTGAAAACACTACTTTTCCTGAATGCAGGTTGAATGCAGTCAGTTCTTTGCTTCAGAAATCCAAAAAGGAAACTTATTTCATTGGCTGATTTTCATGTGTATTCACTTGAAATCTGTTTCAAGATAATGGATTCCCCTAACTCTGTCTGAATGCAGTAGTTACTGCAAGTTATAAAGGTGAGTAAGATTCTTGTTTCTTTGGCTGCTATGTCCTTGCTTTCACCCACATGTCAATACACGGATTTTACCTAATGCTAATCCAATGCAGTGGTTTATTCACTTTACAATCCTAAATAAGTTTTATCTTTTATTTCCTGCGGTGCCTGTGTTTTCCTTTCAATTCATCTTCAAAACACTGGTTTCCCGTAACAGGCTGTGAATGCAGCAGTTAGTTCAACTTTGAAAGTTAAGTAAGATACTTGTTTGTTTGTGTGCAATCGCTTGCTTTCACTCATTATCAATATAAAAACACGGCTTTTACCTAATACTCTGTGAAAACACTGATTTCTTCTGTTTTCAAAACTAAGCAATATACTCATTACATTGACGGCTATGCACTTTTTTTCACTTACAAAGAATGTCAAAACACTGCTTTTACTCTGGCACAACTGCCATTTCTTCACTTTTGGAACCTATGTAAGATGCTTGTTTCATACCCGTCCAAGCATGTGTTTTCATTTACAAATAAACTTGAAAACACTGCTTTTCCTGAATGCTGGGGAAGGCAGTGAGTTCTTTGCTTCAGAAAATCACAAGGGAAACTGACTTCATTGGTTGATTTGCATCTGTATTCATTGAAATCTATTTCAAGCTACTGGATTCACCTAACTCTCTGTGAATGCAGTAGTTACTTCAAGTTTGAAAGTTAAGTAATATTCTTATTGATTGGCTGCTATATCCTTGCTTTCTCCAAATGTCAACACACAGATATTACCTAATCCTAAGCCAATGCAGTGGTTTCTTCACTTTCCATTCCGGAATAAGTTTTGCATTTTACTTGATATTATGACTGTGTTTTCATTTTAATTCAGGTTGAAAACACTGCTTTCACCTAACAGGCTGTGAATGCAGCAGTTAATTGAACTTTGGAAGTTAAGTTAGATACTTGTTTGTTTGGCTGATATGTGCTTGCTTTCACTCATTATCAATGTAAAAACACTCCTTTTACCTAATACTATCACAAAACACTGGTTTCTTCAGGTTTCAAAACTAAGCAATATACTCCTTACATTGGCAGCTATGTACTTGTTTTCACTTACAATGAATGTCAAAACACTTCTTTATGATTCCAAAGCTGCCAGTTCCTCACTTTGAAAATCTAAGTAAGATTCTTGTTTCTTACAATGATATACATGTGTTTTCAATTACAATCAACTTGAAAACACTTTTTTTCCTTAACATTGGTGAATGCATTGAGATCTTTTCTTTAGAAAACCAAAAAACATACTTGTTTCCTTGGCTAATTCAGTTGTGTATTCATTTACAGTCAACTTCAAGACACTGGATTCACCTAACTCCTTGTGAATGCAGTAATTACTTCAAGTTTGAAAAGTAAGTAAGATTCTTGTTTGTTTGGCTGCTATACACTTGCTTTCAATCATATGTCAACACACAGCTTTTTACCTAAGCCTAAGCCCATCCAGTGGATTCTTCACTTTACAAAATTAAATAAGATTTGCCTTTTATTTGATGCTATGCCTGTGTTTTCTTTTAACTTCATGTTCAAACACTGGTTTCACTTAACAGGCTGTGAATGCAGCAGTTAATTCAACTTTGAAAGTTAAGTAAGATGCTTATTTGTTTGAATTCTGTGCATTCGTTGTCACTTATTATTAATGTAAAACACTGCTTTTACCTAATGCTATGCCAAAACACTGGTTTTTCAGTTTTCAAAACTAAGCAATCTACTCCTTACATTGGCAGCTATTAACTTATTATCATTTACAATGAAAGACCAACCCCTGCTTTTACTCTGCCAAAGCTACAGGTTTCTAACTTTTGAAACCTAAACAATATTCTTGTTTCTTACACTGCTAAGCATGTGTTTTCAATTGCAATCCACTTGAAAACACTACTTTTCCTGAACGCTGGTTGAATGCAGTGAGCTCTTTTCTTCAGAAAAATAAAAAGGAAACATTTCATTGAATGATTTGCATGTGTATTCACTTAAAATCAATTTCAAGGCACTGGTTTCACCTGACTCTCTGTGAATGTTGTAGTATCTTCAGGTTTGAAAGGTCAGGAAGATTCTTGTTTATTTGGCTGCTATATCCTTGCTTTCACTCACATGTCAACACACGGATTTTGCCTAATGCTAAGCCAATGCAGGGTTTTCTTCACTTTAAAATCTAAAAAAGATTTGTCTTTTATTTCCTGCTGTGCCTGTTTTCACTTAAATTCATTTTCAAAACACTGCTTTCCCGTAAGAAGCTATGAATGCAGCAGTTAATTCAACTTTGAAATTTAAGTAAGATGCTTGTTTCTTTGGCTGCTGTGCACTTCCTTTCACTCATTATCATTGTAAAAGCACTGAATTTACCTAATGCTATTGCAAAACACTGGTTTCTTCAGGTTTCAAAACTAAGCAATATACTCCTTTCATTGGCAGCTATTCACTTGTTAACACTTACAATGAATGAGCAACCACTGCTTTTACTCTGCCAAAGATGCCGGTTCCTCACTTTTGAAACCGAAATAAGATTCTTGTTTCTTACACTGGTAAGCATGTATTTTCAATTGCAATCAACATGAAGACACTGCTTTTCCCGAATGCTGTTTGAATACAGTGAAGTCTTTGATTCAGAAAACCAAAAATGAAACTTATTTCATTGGCTGATTTGCATGTGTATTCACTTGAAATCAGTTTCAAAATACTGGTTTCACCTATCTCTCTGTGAATGCAGTAGTTACCTCAAGTGTGAAATATATGTAAGAATGTTGTTTGTTTGTCTGTTAGGTCCTTGCATTTACCCACATGTCAACACACAGCTTTTACCTAAGGCTAAGCTAGTGCAGTGGATTCTTCATTTTACAAAACTAAATAAGATTTGTGTTTTATTTGAGGCTATGGCTGTGTTTTCATTTAAATTCATGTTCTAAACACTGGTTTCACCTAATAGGCTGTGAATGCAGCAGTTAATTCAACTTTGAAAATTAAATAAGATACTATATGTTTGGCAGCTGTGCACTTGCTTTCACTTATTATCAATGCAAAAACACTGCTTTTACCTAATGCTATTCCAAAACACTGGTTTCTTCAATTTTCAAAACTAAGCAATATATCCTTACATTGGCAGCTATTCGCTTGTTATCACTTACAATGATGGAACAACCACTGCTTTTTCTCTGTGAATGATTCCAGTTCCTCACTTTTGAAACCTAAGTAAAGATCTTGTTTCTTACACTGCTAAGCCTGTGTTCTCAATTATAATCCACTTGAAAACACTGCTTTTCCTGAATGCTGGTTGAATACAGTGAATTATTTGTTTCAGAAAACAAAAAGGAAACTTATTTCATTGGCTGATTTGCATGTGTATTTTCTTGAAATCAATCTCAAAGCACTGGTTTCAAATAACTCTCTCTGAATGCAGTAGTTATTTCAAGTTTTAATGGTAATTAAGGTTCTTGTTCGTTTCGCTGGTATGTGCTTGCTTTCACACACATGTCAACACGTGGATTTTACCTAATATTAACCCAATGCATTGGTATCCTCATTTTACAATACTAAATAAGATTTGTCTTTCATTTGCTGCTTTGCCTGAGTTTTCATTTAAATTCGTCTTCAAAACACTGGTTTCCCATAACAGGCTGTGAACACAGCAGTTAATTCAACTTTAAAAGTTAAGTAAGATATTTGTTTGTTTGGCTGCTATGCGATTATTTTCATTATTATCAATGTAAAAACACTGCTTTTACCTAATGCTATATTAAAACAGTGGTTTCTTCAGATTTCAAATATAAGCAGCATATTCATTACATTGGCAGGTACGCATTTGTTTTCACCTACAATGCTTGTCAAAACAGTGCTTTACTATGCCAAAGCTGTCAGTGCCCCACTTTGGAGATCTAACTAAGATTCTTGGTTTTACAATGCTATACATGTGTTTTCAATTACAATCAACTTGAAAACACTGCACTTCCTCAATGGTGGTTGAAATCAGTGAGTTTTTTGCTTCAGAAACCCAGAAAGGAAACTTGTTCTTTGGCTGATTTGCATGTGTATTCATTTATAATCAACTTCAAGACACTAGTTTCATCTCTCTGTGAATGCAGTAGTTACTTCAAGTTTAAAAGTTAAGTAAGACCCTTGTTTAGCTGCTATGCCTTTCTTTCACTCAGATTGCATCACACAGCTTTTACCAAATGTTAAGCCAATGCAGCGGCTTCTTCATGTTACAAAACTAAAAAAGATTGGTGTGTAATTTGATGCTTTGCCTGTGTTTTCATTTAAATTCATGTTCAAAAACTTCTTTCACCTAATAGGCTGTGACTGCAGCTGTTAATTCTAATTTGAAAGTGAAGTTAGATACTTATTTGTTTGGCTGCTGTGTCCTTGCTTTCACTCATTATCAATGTAAAAACACTGCTTTTACCTAATGCTATGCCAAAACACTGGTTACTTCAGTTTTCAAAACTAAGCAATATATCCTAACATTGGCAGCTATGCACTTCTTTTCACTTACAATGAATGTCAAAACACTGCTTTTACTATGCCAAAGCTGCCGGTCCTCACTTTTGAAACCTAAGCAAGATTCTTGTTTTTTACAATGCTATACATGTGTTTTAAAATGCAATCAACTTGAAAACAGTGCTTTTCCTGAATACTGGTTGAATGCAGTGAGTTCTTTGCTTCAGAAAACCAAAAAGAAACTTGTTTCATTTGCTGATTTGCATGTGTATTCCTTTACAGTTAACTTCAAGACACTGAATTCAGCTAACTCTCTGTGAATGCAGTCGTTACTTCAAGTTTGAAAGGTAAGATTCTTCTTTTTCTGGTTGCTGTGCTTTTGCTTTCACTCACATGTCAACTCATGGCTTTTACCTAAGGTCAAGCCAATGCAGTGTTTTCTTCACTATAAAAACTAAATAAGATTTGTGTTTTATTTGATGATATGCCTGTGTTTTCATTTAAATTGGTGTACAAAACACTGGTTTTACCTCACAGACTGTGAATGCAGAAGTTAATTCAAATTTGAAAATTAAATAAAATATTTATTTGTTTGGCTGCTGTGCATTTCCTTTAACTTATTGTCAATGTAAAAACACTGCTTTTACCTAATGCTATGCCAAAACACTGGTTTATTCAGTTTTCAAAACTAAACAATATACTCTTACATTGACATCTTTTCACTTGTTATCACTTACAACGAATGACCAACCACTCATTTTTATCTGACAATGCTGCCGTTTCCTCACTTTTGAAACCTAAGCAAGATTCTTGTTTCTTACTCTGATGGGCATGTGCTTTAAAATGCAATCAACTTAAAAACAGTGCTTTTCCTGAATACTTGTTGAATGCAGTGGTTTCTTTGCTTCAGAAAACCAAAATGAAAGTTGTTTCATTGGCGGATTTTCATGTGTATTCACTTAAAATCAATTTCAAGGCTCTGGTTTCACCTAATTCTCTATGAATGCAGTAGTTACTTTCAAGTTTGAAAGGTAAGATTCTAGTTTGTTTTGCTGCTATGCCCTTGCTTTCACTTACATGTCAACACACGGATTTTCCCTAATGCTCAGCTAAGGCAGGGGTTTATTTAGTTTACAAAATTAAATAACATTTGTGTCTTCTTGTCTGCTATGCCTGTGTTTTCACTTAAATTCATCCTCAAAACACTGGTTTCCCATAACAGGCTGTGAATGCAGCACCTAATTCAACTTTGAATGTCCATCAAGATACTTATTTGTTTGGGTACTGTGTGGTTCCTTTCACTCATTATCAATGTGAAAACACTACTTTTCATAATGTTATGCCAAAACACTAGTTTCTTCAGTTTTCAAAACAAAACTATACACTCCTTACATTGGCAGCAATTCACTTGTGATCACTTACAACGAATGACCAATGACAGCTTTTACTCTGCCAAAGCTGCCGTTTCCTCACTTTTGAAACCTAAGTAAAATTCTTGTTTCTTACACTGCTAAACATGTGTTTTCAAATACAATCAACTTGAAAACATTGCTTTTCCTGACCGCTGGTTGAATGCATTGAGTTCTTTGCTTTAGAACACCAAAAAATAAACTTGTTTCATTGGTTTATTTGCATGTATATTCATTTACAATCAACTTCAAGACACTGGTTTCACCTCTCTGTGAATGCAGTAGTTTCTTCAACTTTGAAAGGTAAGTAAGATTCTTGTTTCTTTGACTGCTATGTCCCTGCATTCACACTCATGTCAACACACTGATTTTACCGATGCTCAGCCAAGGCCGTGGTTTCTTTAATTTACAATACTAAATAAGATTTGTATATTATTTGCTGCTATGCCTGTGTTTTCACTTAAATTCATATTCAAAACACTGGTTTCCCATAACAGGCTGTGAATGCAGCAGTTAATTCAACTTTGAAAGTTAAGTAAGATACTTGTTTGCTTGGCTGCTCTGCGATTGCTTTCATTTATTATCAATGTAAAAACACTGCTTTTACTTAATACTTCTTCAAAACACTGGTTTCCTCAGTTTTTAAAACCAAGAATTATACTCATTACATTTGCAGCTATTCACTTGTTTTCACTTAAAATGATTGTCAAATCACTGCTTTTACCATGACATAGCAGCGTGTTCCTCACTTTGGAAGTCTGAGTAAGACTCTTGTTTATTACAATGGTATACATGTGTTTTCAATTACAGTCAACTTGAAAACACTGCTTTTCCCTAAATTTGGCTGAATGCATTGAGTTCTTTGCTTTAGAAAAACAAAAAAGAAACTTATTTCATTGGCTGATTTGCATGTGTGTGCATTTGCGATCAACTTCAAGACACTGGTTTCACCTCTCTGTGTATGCAGTAGTTACTTCAAGTTTGAAAGGTAAGTAAGATTCTTGTTTGGCTGCTATGCCCTTTCTTTCACTCACATGTCATCACACAGCTTTTATCTAAGGCTAAGCCAATACAGTGGTTTTTTCACTTTACAAAACTAAATAAGATTTGTGTTTTATTTGATGCTATGCCTGTGTTTTCAATGAAATTCATGTTCAAAACCCTAGTTTCACCAAACAGGCTGTGAATGTACCAGTTACTTCAAATTTAAAAATGAAGTAAGATATTTATTTCTTTGGCTGCTGTGCGCTTGCTTTCACTCATTATCAATGTGAAAACATTGCTTTTACCTAATGCTTTGCCAAAACACTGGTTTCTTCAGTTTTCCAAACAAGGCAATAAACTCCTTACATTGACATCTATTTAATTGTTAGCACTGAAAACGAATGACCAACCACTGCTTTTACTCTGCCAACACTGCCGTTTCCTCACTTTTGAAACCTAAGAAAGATTGTTGTTTCTTACACTGCTAAGCATGTGTTTTCAATTACCATCCAATTGACAACATTGATTTCTTGATCGCTGACTGAATTCAGTGAGTTCTTTGCTTCAGAAAACCAAAAAGGAAACATGTTTCATTGGCTGACTTGCATGTGAATTAACTTAAAATCAATTTTAAGACACTGGTTTCACCAAACTCACGGTGAATGCAGTAGTTACTTCAAATTTGAAAAGTAAGTAAGATTCTTGTTTGTTTTGCTGTTATGCGCTTTCTTTCACTCACATGTCATCACACAGCTTTTACCTAATGCTAAGTCAATGCAGTGGTTTCTTCACTTACAAAACTAAATAAGATTGTGTTTTATTTGATGCTAGCCTGTGTTTTCATTTAAATTCATGTTCAAAACACTTATTTCACCTAACAGGCTGTGAATGCAGCAGCTAATTCAGGTCTGAAAGTGAATTAAGAAAATTATTTGTTTGGTTGCTGTGCACTTGCTTTCACTCATTAGCAATGTAAAAACACTGCTTTTAACTAATGCTATGCCAAAACACTGCTATCTTCAGTTTTCAAAACTAAGCAATATACTCCTTGCATTGGCAACTATTCATTTGTTTTCACTTACAATGAATGCCCAAACACTGCTTTTATTTGCCAACGCTGCTGGTTCCTCACTTTGAAATCTAAGTAAGATTGTTATTTCTTACACTGCTAAGCATGTGTTTTCAATTACAATCAACTTGAAAACACTGCTTTTCCTGAATGCTTCTTGAATGCAGTGAGTTCTTTGCTTCAGAAAAACAAAAAGGAAACTGGTTTCATTTGCTGATTTCCATGTGTATTCACTTAAAATCAATTTCAAGGCACTGGTTTCACCTAACTCTCTGTGAATTCAGTCGTTACTTCAAGTTTGAAAGGTAAGTAAGATTCTTGTTTTTTGGCTGCTATGTCCTTGATTTCACACACATGTCAACACACGGATTTTACCTAATGCTAAGCCAATGCTTTGGTTTCTTCACTTTACAATTCTAAATAAGTTTTGTCTTTCATTTGCTGCTATGCCTGTGTTTCCATTTAATTTCATGTTCAAAACACTGGTTTCATCTAACTGGCTGTGAATGGGGCAGTTAATTCAACTTTGAAAGTTTAGTAAGATACTTATTTGGCTACTGTTCACTTGCTTTCACTAATTATCAATGTAAAAACACTGCTTTTACCTAATGCTATGCCAAAACACTGGTTTCTTCAGTTTTCAAAATTAAGTAATATACTCCTTACATTGGCAGCTATTCACTTGTTATCACTTACAACGAATGACCAACAACTGCTTTTACTCTGCCAAAGCTGACGGTTCCTCACTTTGGAAATCTAAGTAAGACTCTTGTTTTTTACACTGCTATACATGTGTTTTCAATTACAATCAACTTGAAAACACTGCTTTTCCTGAACACTGGTTGATCCAGTGAGTTTTTTGCTTCAGAAATCCAAAGAGAAACTTGTTTCTTTGGCTGATTTGCATGTGTATTCATTTAAAATCAACTTTAAGACACTGGTTTCACCTCCCTTTGAATGCAGTTGTTAATTCAAGTTTGAAAGGTTAGTAAGATTCTTGTTGGTTTCGCTGCTATACCTTTGCTTTCACTCACTTGTCAACACACAGCTTTTACCTAAGGCTGAGCCAAGGCAATTGTTTCTTCACTTTACAAAACAAAATGAGATTTGTGTTTTATTTGATGCTATGCCTGTGTTTTCATTTAAATTCATGTTTAAATCAGACTCAAGGGAAGCGGGTGTGGCTCAATCCATTGAGCTCCCGTTTACCATATGGGAGGGACTGGTTTCACTTCCTGGGGCCTCCTTGAGAGGGCAGGCCAGCCCACGCAGTGTGGTTGGCTGATGCAGTGGGTCCTCACAGCAAGGGGTAGATAAGCCAACACAGAGAAAACACACAGCGAATGTACACAGCAAGCACAAGCAGCAAAGGGGGGATAAATAAATAATTAAATTAATCTTTAAAAAAAATTAAAAAATTAAAAATAGTAATAAAACAGACTCAAGCGGGCAAGATGGTTTTGGCTTAGGGGGACAAATGCAGACAGCTCCCAGGTCACGGCAGAAAGTGGACGGGGTGCAGCATGGGGGTCTATGCTGTGGGTGTGTGGAGTAAGAAGCTTGGGACATCTATCTGGACAGATCAATGTTGTGGACTGAACCATAGAGATTCGTGACTTTTAAGCCTGCATGTGGTGGTTAACAGAGTCGGCTGACCCCCACCCTTATGGGAAAAAAAATACCCGGTTGGAATCATGACTCCCATCCCTCTGGTAACTGGGTGCCCTGACCCAGTGGGAGGCGGCAGTTTCTGAGGGGGGAACTCTGGTAAGAGAGCTTTATTGTCTGGGTATTTGGCTTCCTGAAACCCCCTGCAACTTAGATGAACAAAACAGCTGCAGTGAATTGGCACCCGGAGGAGGGGAGGGGTTATTTTTCTAGGGAGTTGATAAGCCTATCAGCCCAGGGATTAGCACCGCCCTGTGGAACTGGGAAGAGGGGCCATCTCCAAGAGAGGGAGAGTTCTGACATAAAAGAGAGAGGGTATATTTAACTGTCGATCTGGCTGCCTTGATGCCCTCCATAACTTTGGGGAGCAGATAAGGCAGATTGAAGCAGCGCCAGGGTGAGGGGAGAGGCAAATCTGCAGAGTTAACCTCATTTACACGCAGCTCGATGATGCAGGGGCTCTGATCCAGAAGGGCAGCGTCTGCCAGTGTCTGCCATTTTTAGCTTTCTATACTGACAAACATCAGACTTTTGCATCCCTGGGAAATGAAGAAATTGGAAAGTGCTTGATTAGTTTCCAGGAGCCCAGTTAATGTCCCTTCCGTGAGTGGGGTGGTCTAGAGAAGGATTTATTTTGGGTCCTTTATTGTGCCAAAATAAAAATAAAAAAATCATAAATAAAACTGTCCCTTTAATAAATGAAAAATAAATTCTTTTTAATTTAGTTTAATATCCAAAAGCTCCTTCAGGACCTGAATATAAAAACCCTGTGGGGAAATTGTTGGATAAACACAAGCAGGCTGAGAGGATCCACGGGACCCCAGGGAATATTGATATCCCTTAGCTTTGTTTGATTGCTTGCCAATGTGGTTTTTTGCTTTTTCTTTGTTTATTTGTTGCCTCCTGCTTTTCTTTCCTCTTTCCTCCCCCCTTTCTTCTTTCTTTCATTTTTTTAAAATTAGGTCCTCCTAGCTTCTCTCTTCTTTGCTGTGCTTCTTCTTCAGTAATTTCAGATTCTCCCTATATATTGATTTTGTATTCCAAACTATCTATTATCCCACCTTCATCTTTCTGCCCTCTGCTTTCAGTTGTGGCTATTAAATTTCACATTTTTTCCATACGCCCACAACTCAAGGGTGTCAATTACTATTTCTTCTATTTTGTTTTTTTCTCTCTTTATTAATATTAACTGTTCCCTTTTAGCCCTTTCTTAACTCTTTCTCTCCCTCCTCATAATTCTGGACCTCAAATCATTATATATATATTCCTCTATTTGGTTTCCCAGTTGATTGTAAGTACTCCACTTTCTTTCCTATTACTCTACACTGCCTATTTGAGTTAAATATTCATTCCATTAAGTCTTATTTGACCCTCTTCTAACTTTTAGCAATATTACTATTATTATTCTTCCTTTCTCACATGTTTTGATTCCTCCAGACCTAATCTTTTGCCTTCAAGGGAACATAGAAAGAAGCAAGAAAATAAAATAAGAAAAAAAAGTATCAAAGAGAAAACTTTGCACACACACAGAACCACCAGGTAAATAAAACTCTAGATCAGAGAGAGAAGCTAATCAACTGAATAAATCCATTAAGATAAAATGATGATTAGAGGGCAAAAAAAATTACAAACCACAATGAGAAACAGGAAAACATGGACCAATCCAATGAACAAACTAAAAGCCAGGAACTGATGCAGATCATTGAATAACTAATTGAAGCTTTCCAAACAAATATTATTGACCAAGTTAAAGAAGTGAAGGAAGAGATTAAGAATATAAAGAAGACACTTGGAGAACATATTAAAGAAAGTTTAAACACTCCCAAAAAGATAATGGATATGATGGTGAACAATGGCACAATCCAAGAAATCAAAAAGACACTGTATTCACATAGCAGGAGATTTGAACAGACAGAAGAAAGAATTCGTGATGTGGAAGACAATACATCTGGATTCAAACAGATAGCAGAAAAAATAGAAAAAAGATAGAAAAAATCTAACAGGGACTCAGGGAATTAACTGAAAACACAAAATGCTCAAACCTATGCATTATGGGGATCCCAGAAGTAGAAGAGAAGGGAAAGGGAACAGAAGAAGTGTTGAAGGAAATAATGGCTGAAAACTTCCCAAACATATTGTGAGAGATGGATGTGCAGATACAGGAAGCAAAGCACACCCCAAACAGTATAAACCCCAACAGGCAAACTCTAAGACACATACTTGTCAAAATGTCCAATGCTTAAGACAAAGAGAAATTACTCAAGGCAGCAAGAGAAAAGAGAACCATCACATACAAGGGAAGCACAATAAGATTGAGTGTTGTTTTCTCATCTGAAACCATGGAGGCAAGAAGACAGTGGTATGACATAGTCAAAAAACTAAAAGAAAAAACTTCCAGCCATGAATTCTCTACCCAGCAAAATTGGCATTCAAAAAAGATGGAGAGTTTAAAATATTCATGGATAAACAGAAATTAAGAGAGTATGTCAATAAGAAACCTGCACTTCAAGAAACACTAAAGGAAGTTCTAGGAGTTGAAAGGAAAAAACAAGGGAGAGAGAGTTGGAGGAGAGTTTAAAAGCAACTAACATGACAAAAAATAAAAACAAAACAACATATGACATACATTTATCGAAAGAAAAATCCCTGAAGTAAGAAATTCCTTATGAGTAATAACACTGAATGTTAATAGACTAAATTCACCTATCAAGAGACACAGATTGGCAGAATGGTTAAGGAAATATGATCCATCTATATGCTGTCTACAAAAAAGCCATCTTCGACCCAGGATTCAAGGAGGCTTAAAGTGAATGGCTGGAAAATCATCTTACAAGCTAACAATAGCCAAAAACCGGCAGGAGTAGCTATTTTAATATCAGACAAAATAGACTTTAAATGCAAAACTATCATAGGAGACAAAGATGGACATTATATATTAGTAAAAGGAGTAATATTTCAAGAAGAGAGAACAATCATAAACATTTATGCTCCTAATCAGGGTGCCTCAAAATAAATGAAGCAAACACTGGAAAAACTAAGTGGAGAAATAAATGCCTCTACAAATATAGCAGGGGACTTTAAAACACCATTATCTTCATTAGACAGAACATCTAGAGAGAGAATCACTAAAGAAGCAAAGGCTATCAACAATATATTAGAGGACCTGGACTTAATAGACATATACAGAACACTCCACCCAAATACAGCAGGATTTACATTCTTCTTAAGTGCACATGGAACATACTCCAAGATAGACCACATCCTAGGCCAAAGAACAACTCTCAATGAATACAGAAAGATTGAGATTATACAAAGTTATTTCTCTGACCACAACAGAATGAAATTGGAAATCACTAAGGGCCAGAGAAACAGGTTAGGCACAAGGATATGTAAGTTAAACAACACACACTTAGACAAACAGTGGGTCAAGGAGGAAATCTCAAAAGAAATCAGCAACTACCTTGAAAGTAATGAAAGTGGCAACAAAACATATCAAAACCTATGAGATGCAGTGAAAGGAGCCCTGAGACGAAGTTCATAGCCATAAATTCATATATTAAAAAAGAAGAAAGAGCTAAAATTGAAGACCTAACTGCACACTTGGAGGAATTGGAAAAACAACAACAAACTAAATCAAAAGGAAGTAGAAAGAAGGAAATAGCAAAGATTAGAGCAGAACTAAATGAAATAGAGAATTAGTAACCACTAGAAACAAGAAACAAAACCAAAAGCTTGTTCTTTGAGAATATCAATAAAATTGACAAACCTTTAGCAGATTAACAAAGAAAAAGAGAGAAAAGTTTCAAATACACAAAATAAGGAATGAGCAAGGGAATATCACTACTGACCTCACAGAAATAAAGAGTATCATAAGAGGATACTTTGAAAAATTATATGCCAACAGGAATGATAATTTAGAGGAAATAGACAAGTTTCTAGAACCTCATGAACAGCCTACATTGATGAAAGAAGAAATTGATGAACTCAACAGTCCAATTACAAGTAAAGAAAGACTCAGTCTTCAAAAACCTCCCAACTAAGAAAAGCCCAGGACCAGACGGCTTCACAGTTGAATTCTACCAAACATTCTGGAAGGAACTAACACCAATTCTGCTTAAGCTCTTCCAAAAAATAGAAGTAGAAAGAATATTGCCTAACTCATTCTACGATGCTAACATTACCCTAATACCAAAACCAAACAAAGATACCACAAGAAAGGAAAATTACAGACCAATTTCTCTAATGAACATAGATGCTAAAATCCTCAACAAAATACTTGCAAATCGCATTCAACAACATATCAAAATGATTATACAGCATGACAAAGAGGGTTTCATCCCGGGTATGCAAGGATGGTTCAATATAAGAAAATCAATCAATGTAAATCACCACATAAAGAGAGTGAAAGAAAAAAATCACATGATTATCTCTTTAGATGCAGAAAAAGCACTCGACAAAATACAGCACACTTTCCTGATAAAAATACTACAAAAGATAAGAATAGAAGGAAACATTCTGAATATGATAAGGGGTGTATATGAAAAACCAAAAGCCAACATCATTTTCAATGGTGAAATCCTAAAAGCCTTCCCTGTGAGATCAGGAACAAGACAAGGATGCCCTGTATCACCACTCCTATTTAACATTGTCTTAGAAGTACTTGCCCGAGCACTGAGGCAAGAACAGGACATAAAAGGCACCCACATTGGAAAGGAAGAAGAGAAAATCTCATTATTTGCAGATGACATGATCTTATACGTAGAAAGCCCTGAAAAGTCTACAGCAAAGCTTCTAGAACTTATAAATGACTTCAGTAAATTGCAAGCTGCAAGACCAATACTCAAAAATCAGTAGCATTTCTGTACACCAATAACAAGCAATCTGAGAGGGAAATCAAGAAAAAAATACCATTTAAAATAGTAACTAAAAGAATCAAATACCTAGGAATAAATTTAACTGAAGATTTAAAGGACTTATATACAGAAAACTACACAACACTGTTAAAGGAAATAAAACAAGACTTGAAGAAATGGAAAAATATTCCCTGTTCATGGATAGGAAGACTAAACATCATCAAGATATCTATCCTACCCAAACTAATCTATAGATTTAATGCAATCCCAATAAAAATCAACACTGCATTTTTTAAGGAACTGGTAAAACTAACGACAAAATATATTAGGAGAGGTAAGAGGCCCCGAATTGCCAAAGACATTCTGAAAAAGAAAAATGAATTTGGAGTTATCACATTACCTGACTTTAAAACATTCTACAAAACTACAGTGATCAAAAGTGCATAGTGTTGGCACAAGGATAGACCTACTGACCAATGGAACTGAACTGAGAGTTCTGATATAGATCCTCGCATATACCGTAATCTGATATTCAACAACGTCACAAAGCCCACTCAATTGGGAGAGAATGGCCTCTTTAACAAATGGTGCTTCGAGAACTGGATATCCATATCCAAAAGAATGAGAGAAGAATACCATCTAACACCTTATACAAAAGTCAATTCCAGATGGATCAAAGATGTAAATATAAGAGCCAAAACCTAAAGACCTTGGAAGATTATGTAGGGAAGCATCTACAGGACCTAGAAATAGGAAAAGCTTTCATGATCTTCACAGTCAAAGCACGAGCAGCAAGATAAAAATAGATAAATGGGATTTCATCAAAAGTAAAAACTTCTGCACCTCAAAGGATGTTATTAATAAAATAAAAAGGCAGCCTACCCAATGGGAGAAAATATTTGGCAAACATATATCTGATAGGAGCCTAATATTCTGCATATAAAAGGAAATCCTACATCTCAAAAATAAAAAGACAAACAATCCATTTTAAAAAATGGGCAAGTGACCTGAAAAGACACTTCTCCAAGGAAGAAATACAAATGGCTAAAAAGCACATGAAAAAATGATTGATATCGCTAGCTATTAGCAAAATGGAAATCAAAACCACAATGAGATAACATCTTACACCCACCAGAATGGCAGCTATTTAAAAAAAAGGATAATATAAGTGTTGGAAAGGATGTGGAGGAATAGGAACGCTCATCCACTGCTGGTGGGATTGTGGAATGGTCCAGCCACTGTGGAGAACAGCTGGGCGATTCCTCAGAAATCTAACAATAGATCTTCCATATGATCCAGCAATTCGACTACTGGGTATATACCCAGAAGAACTGAAAGCAAAGACACGAACAGAAATATGCACACCAATGTTCATAGAGGCATTGTTCACAATTGCCAAATGTTGGAAACAGCCACGGTGCACATGAACAGATGAATGGATAAGCAAAATGTTGCACATACATACAATGGAATATCACTCAGCTTTTAGAAGAAATAAAGTGCTAACACATGGAATAACATGGAGGAATCTTGAAGACCTTATGTTGAGTGAAGCAAGCCAGGCATTGAAGAAAGAACAGTTTATGACCTCATTGATTTGAATTGATGAAAGATAACAGTTTCTGAGAACCACTGACTGAAAGATAGTCTAACAAGGAAGAAAGAGAGAAGGGTAGGCTGTGAGCCATCACCCATATGGACATTAGCTATGGTAAATTGAAAGAGTATAGTTACATATTGAAGTATAAGACAG
>JAQZBX010000924.1:0-36471 GCA_029593785.1 Cabassous unicinctus
CTATTTTGTTTTCATTCTCTGCAAACCCAGCCTTCCAGTTTCTCAACTTCCAACCCTAGGGTGCTTAACAAGTTATGTTCCCACACAAAGACAGTTCCCTCTCTCCATAAAAGTAATTCTGAGGCCAGATGTTGAAAGAAAAAATTAACCCAACTACCAAGGAATTAGACAAGAAAATTCCAACTGCTTACTGTGGCCTCTGAACCATCAACCACAGGGCTCTTCTATAGCTATTACCTTGTCCATGCCTCTCTCCCATACTGGTTTCTAGCTTGCCTTCAAGGCCACTAGAGCCTTTGCACTTGCTGTTACTTCTACCTGGGCTGACTCCTTGCCATACTTTAATTCTTAGTGCAAAAGCCACCTCTTTAAAGGTATCTTTCTCAGCCACCTAACTCTTCCTACCCCCTAGCCAGTGACACTCTAACAGACAGAGTGAGCCAGAGAGTAAATATTTTAGGCTTTGCACCATTCAATTTCTGTCACAACTACTCAACTGGGCTGCTATAGCATGAAAGCAGCTGTAGATGATACATAAACAAATGGGCATGACTGTGTTCCAATAAAGCTTATTTATAAAAATAGGCAGTCAGCCCTTGGGCTGTAGTTTGCCTCCTCCTGTTTCATCATATCACCCTGTTTATTTCCTGACTCCTATCCCAAACTGATATTTTCTTGCTTATTTATCTGTTCACTTGTTACTTTCTGTCTTCCCCCTCTAAAGGGTAAACTTTCTGAAAGGTGAGAACTTATCCTTCCTATTCCCTACTCTGAACCAACACTTAGAGTAGTGATTTGCATATAATCAATGCTCAATAAATACCTGTGAAATGAATACATGAATGCATTGTAATGTAGTATGTGACATGTTATAAAAGCTTAGCATGGGGATTTGGGGCAAGCAGAAGAGAGGACAATCCCTCTCTTAGAGGAGATGGTACCATTTCTGCACCCATCATCTTTATCCAACCAAGAAATGTATAGCATATTACCAAACTATTCTGCATCCATAGTTCATCTCTAGTCTCTTTGTATTACTTCTCTTTCCAGTTTCTAAATGTCTGTGCTGAGCCATTGTGGTCTAATTTGGAAAGCTAACCAGAATAAGGCCATTATGTTGTATGGTGCAGTTTGCACAGTGACTTTTTTCACTCATGCAGCAAGAACTTTGCTCAACAATATTTTATAGGAAATGGGAGAAATATTTCCACATTCAATTTTTGCTAAGACATGATATGTATTCTAGAACACAATATGTATGCAGCTATCTGAGAAGAAAATGAGTTCTTTCACACAAAAAAAGTAATTTTAGAAAAAAACTACCAACAAATAGAAACATTCACTTAAGAGTTGCAACAAGTAATTTCAGTTTAAAGTACTAAAGATAATGAACCGCTTCTCTTTCGCTTTTCACTGGAAATTGCTAAATCATTATGGATCTCAGTAGTAACTAATGGTCTAAGACCACAGGGTTATAGCTCAGTGACTCTTTGAATGTAGGCTAGACCATCAGGTATTTAAGCATTATCCATGGCCTTTTAAATTGAGTAAATAGGTCTATAATAATTAAAATACTGTATACACCGGTGACACAATTCCTGAGTTTTAAAAGAGATCCTCTTTATTCCTAAGGGGAGGAAATGAGGTGTTGCCTTGTTAGGGAAGCACTGTCTACACCTAGATGCCTCTTGACAAGCTGGTGGAAGAGCCTCATCCACGAGCCCGTGGACCCTCACCTGTCCCCTCTTCTGCAGTTCCCCAGAAGTTACGGAGAAGGGATAATTGAAGGGCAACAGTTGGGTTCTTTTGAATGCTTCTTTCTGGGGCTTTACATCTCAGAGAGAAGTGCTCTGTCTTCCTGAGTCAGACTTCAGCAACATGTCACCCTCTGCAAAGCTCTCAACGCTTCAGGGAAATAGAAAATAGTTTCTATTTTTAAGTGATTGGAGGCACCTACTCTACATATAGGAATGCCTGCCTTCCTTCTCCTCACTCTTTGGTAGCTATTCCATTTTCACAAGAGAAAATTGTTATTACCATCTCTTCTGGGGAAAGAAAGTGTCAAATGCAGCAATCTTTATACATAATTATCTTAACACTGGGAAAGCAAATAGTCATTGGGGGAAAATTTCTGTTGCTTAAGATTTTTTTAAAGGAGAAAAGCTATATTATTAATTATAGCTCTGAAATAATTTTTGTTGACCTTCTGCTAAGGGTATATGAGAATAGTGGACCAAGACATAACAAAATGGCACTGAAAGCAGGTCAGGCAGCAAGGTCACGTTCTACCTTGTAGAAGTTTAATTAGTTGTACCTCTGAGGGCTGAAACTACTTTGGTAACCACAATAAATTGGCTTGCAGGAAATTATATATATATAAAAATATCCTTATAGAGACATTTTCAAGAAGATATGACCTAAAAAAGAATGCAGTTGATTTTTGGTTGACTGTTTGGGGAATGCCATCTCCTAAGGGACAGGGTTTGTGTCTTTTTTTCATTAATCCCAGAGTGCATCTAGCCTAGGGCGCTTACCAGATAAAGTTTCAAGCAATCCATAGCATCACAGAACTGAAGGAAGCTCCAGAGGCCATGGCCCCAAATCTCTTGCCTATAGGAAGTACCCAACTCAAAATATTATATTTTTTGAAAGGTAGATTCTTATATTTCTTTCCTCACAAGAATCCAGAACAAGACATTCCAAAACTTTTTCCTAAAAGCAAGGAGTTCTTCCTAATATTTCATTAGAATCTTTCTTAACCTGTCAAATGTAGGAGCAGAGCACAGCTGCTTAAAATCATTCACACAGCATCCCTTTGTTCCCGTGAAGGCGGTGATTAAGGTCTTTCTCTCCCCAGGGTTCTCAGCCAGGGGAGAAAAACCTAGTTCTTTTAACATTTCTTCTCAAGACTGTTCCCCAAACCATTAATAACTTTTTGTTAAAATGATGCCTTAGAGGTCTCCTCCAAGTTCTCCCCATCACCCTTCCAGTTTAATATTTATGCATCTGAAAGAACCCATGAGGCTTGAAAGCAGAGGCTTTTAATATCCACCCCTTCTTGTTTTAAGCAGAATCCTTTCTTCTTGTCCAGGATGCCTAGAGTGACCGTTGTGGTTTGCCTGGGATTGAGGGGGGTGGGGAACCCAGGAAAATCCAGAGCAAACCAGGATGAGATAGTCACCCTACAAATAAAAGCCTACTCAGGCCGGGGCTGGGGTCGGGGAGAGGTCCTAGGCCCCCATTACTCTACCCCAACTTTGCCTCCTGGATCCGTCCCTTAACCGCTTTGACTGAGCTCCTAAGGCTCCAAAGAGCCCAGACTGAAAATCAGTTTCTACCGAATATTGGAAAGAGTGCCAAGTATAGAGCTGAGTTTCCCCGCAGCAGAACTTTTGATAACATTTGCGGCAGGCTGATTCTTTGTTTTTGAGGGCTGCCCTGTGCATTGTGGCGTGTTTTGCAGCATCCCTGGCCTCTACCCACTAGATGCCGGTAGGACTCCCATTCCCAGTTGTGTCAACCAAAAATATTCTCAGATATTGTCAAACTCCTGCCCTCCCACCCCGCCTTGAGACCCTGAAAAACACTGGTATAGATAATCCTACCATCTTTTCCAGGTTACAACCCATTAAGTAGGTCATAAAATCAATGTATTTAAAGGGGGTGGGGGAAGCCAAATAGAAGAAAATAGAAAATTGTATATTACATGCAGTAAGTATTGTTTTGTCAAACTTGTGTTTCAAATTTGTGTACAAGTACTAGATCACATAAGTCATGGTCAAAAAAGTTTGAAAAACCTTGTATTAGTGTCTTTCCAACATCTTTACACATTTCAATCCACATCAGGGCACCTTCAAGCTCCACCTTTCCCCGCCCACCCCACCTTGCCTCAGATACCCAGTTGCCACTCAATACCACTGTGGCTTTTGTTTACAGAATTTGAACTATGCTATATGAATTACCTGTAAAATTTCTCCTTGTTTGCATGTACCCACATCTCCAAATTGTTGAGGTCATCTTGAACTTGATTTAAGTTCACAAAAGGGGCTATCAATGACAAATTTAAAATAAACACACTTTATGGCACTTTTCAAGCTGTTCACTGTAGTTGAGGCTGCTCTGAGAGACATACTACCTGGGTGGAAATTTCTCCTACCTGGTAGTACGATTCTTCTGTGCCCCCTCAGATTCTGTGAGTAGAGCTGGGGCTCAAATTCAGGTCATTTCTCACTCTGGGCTTCATTTTACTGCCTTTCTCTGAGCCCGCCACTATTTGGAGAAGTTAGTCCATCCACGATGTTTTGCTTTAAATCAAGGTCGTTTGGCATGTAGCTGATTTTCTCGTATTATGCACGGACCACACCTCACCGATACAGCCCATGATAAAACCAGCACCCAGGGGACCCTGGCAGAGTGCCTAGTTAGGAAAGTAGCTGTTTCGTCTTTCTGAAGCGGTGAGGACCGAGCGCCTGCTAGATTTGTAGGCCTTGAACAGGGATCATTTGGGCCATTAAAAAGAAATTATGGTGGGTTTGATTTTTAGTGGAAATAAACCTTGCCAGTAGTCCATCAAAGATAATTTGTCTTGGTCCTCCATTCACTTATGGACAAGAAGTAAAAGTCAGCAAAACGAAAAGATTTGTGTTTTTCAGGTGTTGCTGAGCATAATCAGCCTGGGCTGGTGTGACCTCAAGGTCAAGGAATAGGAATTCGCTGGAGTTAGTTATTTCTCCACAATAGTAGCACCGGCTGCAAGGGGCAGTCAAGGCACAGCCCTCACATCCCTCTTCTTATTTACAGTCTACTGTAAATATCTTTCCCCCCACCATGCACAAATATACACATACCCACTCCCTCCACTACACACAAACACAAGCACCTATACACATAGGCACATAGTACATACAAGCACAGACTACACACACCACACACACGTACAAACCCTGACACTTTCATTTCTCCTCATTATCCTTCTCTTCTTTCATTGCTAAAAGACCTCTTTAAGACTAATGAGAATATTAGAAAATAAGATATCTTTTTTGCCAACATCCCCTATTTTTTTGCTATGAGGAAATGAGCTGAGAAAGTTTAAAGCACATGTCCTAGGTCACCGTTTGCTAATAGTCGTTTTGAGAGCAGACCCTAGATTTTCTGCTTCAGAGCCCGAGGTCTAAAATGCGGGCTCTGATGGACTAGAAGGTGTGGTTCGGGATTCTTCACTGCTAACAAGCCCCCAGGCGAGGTTTGCAGACCTCACTTTGAAATGCAGGCTTTACAAGAAAGCAGCTTCTCAAATATGGCACATCACCAGAATTCATCTCAGAACTACTGGAATCAGATCATCAGAATTTCCAGAGGTGGGGCCCAGGAATTAGTTTGTTTTTTTAAAGGAAGATCACTAGGTATTCTGATCATCAGCGAGGTTTGCAAACCACTGCTGCATATTCCACAGCTTTTTTTTTTTTTTAATTAGAGTAGTCATGGTTTATAGAACAATCATGTACAAAACACAAAAGATTCCCATATACCATCCTATTATTAACCTCTTGCGTTGGTGTGATACATTTGTTATAATTCATGAAAGCATACTTTTCTAATTTTACTGTAAACTATAGTCCATGATTTAACTTAGGGTTCACTGTTTGTGTTGTGCAGTTCCACAGATTTTTTTAAAAATTTTATTTTAGTAACATATATACAACCAAAAATTTTCCCTTTTAACCACATTCAAGTATATAATTCAGTACTGTCAATAATGTTCGCAATATTGTGCTACCATCACTACCATCCATAACCAAAACTTTTCCATCATCCCAAATAGAAACTATCTTTTAAGCCTTAGCTCCCTATTTCCTATCCTTACCCCATTCCCTGATAACCTATATTCTAGATTCTGACTCTATGAATTTGCTTATTCTCATTATTTCATATCAGTGAGATCATACAATATTTGTCCTTTTGTGTCTGGCTTATTTCACACCACCCGGTGTCTTCAAGGTTCATCTATATTGTTGCCTGTATCAGAACTTCATTCCTTTATACGGCTGAATAATATTACATTGTGTGTATATAGCACATTTTGTTTATCGATTCATTGGTTGAGGAACACTTGGGTTGCTTCCATCCACTGCCTTTTGATTGGATTTTCACACGATGGAAAGTAAGAGGAGAAAATAAAGTTCAGGAATTAAGCAGCGGACACAGACATAATGGTGCCAAGGCCATGGGATTCCTGCCCTAACTGGGAGTGAGAGTTAATAACCATAACAGCGAAGTTGGGGGAGCATTTTGAGCTCTGTTCTGGGGAAGAGGGTGGCAAGAAATGAATAAAGGAAGGAAAAGGAAGAGGTGTTGGAGATACTAAATCCAATTAGAAATCTATTGTGTCAGCAACACACAGCCGACTTCGAGTTTCTAGGCGCACAACCAAGATTACTAATAGAGTGAGATTTCCATTCCATGTTGGGAATTGAAGAATTGAAAAATGATAATAGATACTCAAACCAGGACCAGGAGATAGCACAGATGTGGGCCTCCCAGGATATGGGCAAATTTCCATACCAACCTTGTGAGTGCTACCACAGCAACAAGGACGTGTTATCAGATTTAATGTCAGCTTCTGGAGTAAGGCTAAATAAGGCAATGTTTGCCAGTATGATGCTCTTAACCACACTTAAACCTCCTACCCATAGCGCTGATTTGAGAGGTTATGGTTTATGCCTGGGGTGAGGTTCAAAGTTACACGCCCTATGTATGCACGATAAATTATTGCTGTCTATTTGATTTAACCTCACCATGAAAGCTGAGCTCCTCTGTATTTTCTATAATCTCATCAGATACATCGGAACCAAAGAAGTGCCAGGATGGGGGATTTCTCCCATCTCTATTTCTCTGCAAGAACTCCCTGCACTGCTTATAAATATGCTGATCAAAACCTACATCAAAGAGAAAACGCATTTCCATATTCCCAGTTTCCTTTATGATCAGAGAATGGATCAAAGAGAAAACACAGCTCCACATTCCCATTTTTTCTTTTCGATCCTGATTTAGACGTCAGAAAAAAACTCACGTGGGAATAGAACAACCAATGCAAAGTCCATTTGGGGGCAAAACCCACAGGAGCTCAAGATACAAGTATTTTCATATTCTTTCCCCAGCTGTACTTACAGGGATTAGAAAATGTCTTAATTCTTTTACTTAATATATTCTATTTTATTAAAAGGTGATTATAAGCCATCTTGACACTCTGATATTTCAGAGAAAAAGGGAAAGTATTGTAGGATTTACCATAGTACATGATGATAATTTAAACTTTACTCACAATGCCTAATTTTAAAATAATATTTTTGGATTTCAATTGCACCTTAGCTATGACTCAGAGATGAAAATGAATTTGCTTCTTATAATTGAAAATGTACTAATATCCATCTCAAAACTAACTCACTTCCTTGGTTGTTTAATTGATAATTAGGTTAAGTTTGAAAATGTTAATTGTTGACTTTTCCCTCAATATTTTCATGTCCGTTCTTTTTGTTTTAGTTTTACAAACCCAGAAGTAAGATCCCACGCTGTGCACATAAGTAATTCCTAACAACTTAGTGTGAATTAAAGAAATTAAAGTGTTCTATTGTTTTTGCTTGAACAGCTTACCTAGGATTATAATATTAATGCTTCTGCCTTCCTTTTGTGGAGGTGCTATTGACCCTAAAACAATCTTATTACACATTCTAAAGGAAGTGCCTACACAGAAAACAAATAAGCTATTTTACTTCACAGTTGCAATTAGATAAAGGGATTCAGAATACATTTCAATATATTAAACAATTTGATTCCAATAAGTATTGACTGTAATGAACTAAAATAAATAAAATTTCTTAATATCTGAAAAGTAATTATTCATCCCGTTATTAAAGGGATTGCTCAACGTGCCTTGCTAATTAAATAAATAAATATATATATATATATCAGGAAGAAAGTTGCCACAGAAATCTAAGTTCTCCTTTAGCTTTATATGGATCAGCTGTGCCATTACAGTTCACCATAACTTCCTGAGGCTTCTAGAAAATGAGGGTATTGAATCAGATGGCATCTGAGAGCTTTTTCAGTTCTGCCATCTTATGATTTTGTGCTAATTCGGTTCCTGAAATGTTCATAAAAATTTCCTTATACATATTTGGTACTATGGATTTTACTCTTGAAAGCCAGAATTTCTAGAATTCTCTCACATTCCTTGGTGGTGTCAAAAATATCTCCAACTTTCACAAGGAGATTTTGCAACTTTCATCATGGGCTCAGAGCAAAAAGTCCCAGATTCTACAAGTACTATCAGTTATTCCTTTCTTTTAACTTAAAGAGAATTCTCTTTCTTGAAGTTACTTCATAGGCATGATGTGGAGACTCAACACTGAATGTCAGTCCCAAGGAAACTCACTTGCACCTTCCTCGCCTCCCTCCACAGCCCAGGAAGCATCCTATTCCCCCTTCCTCAGCACAAGTAGCAGCTCCTTAATCCTTTTGATCTTTCAACTCCCAGTTCTTCTCATGCCACTCATTAATAATGAATTTTTTTCTCAAACCCATCCCTTATTATGTGTTTCCATAGCTATCAGTGTCATTACCACATCATTGCCAAGCAAGTTTCCTTGGAACTACACACACACACACACACACAGACTTACACAAGTTTAACTTCCACAGGGTAAAAGACACAGCTTGATGGCTTTTGACTAACTGTAAAACCGCAGGTGTATGGCTTCGTTAATTCACATACGTGTTCCCCAATGTAACCACCACCCAAATGAAGACAGAGGACTTTCCAGTGCCCCAGAAAGCTACCCAACAATCCCTCCCAGCCCCTGTGTGTGACTCAGTTTTCACAATTCCAAACCTCCCAACTATGCTTGAAGAAAGAATCTTTCCCACCCAACACTTTGTCATGTCATTGACTCCTAAGATAGTCTTAGTTTTCCACATCCTCTTCATTGCTTTCAGATGACTGAGTGAGTCTTAGCCTGCTCCAACACTCTCATATCTTTTTGTCCGGAGCAGACTCTGTGCTTAAAACATAAGAGCAGCAAACATTCCACTGCAGGTCATCAATCCCCTACGATGGGCTATCTTTTGTCTTTGCACTTAGTAGCCACTATCTTGCTCAATCCCCACATATAACTTACTTGCTTCCAATAACTCTGCTAATGTCTCTTTCAGCTCTCTATCTACTCAAAACCCACTCCTCCAGAAAGCCTTCCTGAAAATAACAAGCGCCAGCTGTATGCAATCTCACGTGCAGAATAGTGGGAGAGATGACTAGTCTCACTTCTACAATTCAGGAGGAGGCAGCATGTCCAAGAACAATTCTAGACAGTAATGGAGGGTGATCACCTTCAGTTTACAAATAAGGTTCCAGAGGTTTAACACTGTGCTTGGAAGTACACAGAAAGTAAATGGCAGAGATAAGGTTTTTTGTTGTTGTTGTTGTTGTTAACTCTGAACCTTGCATACTTTCCCCTTTTCATCTCTGCAGTGCTTTCACTCATTTATTTAACAAATATTCATTGGGCTCCTTCTAGGTACTGGGTATTGTTCTACGCATTGGGAACACAGCAACGAAGAAAACAGACAAAATGCCTGCTCTTTGGGAGCTTACGCTCTCCTTGGGAAATAGAGTGGCCAGAGTGGGCCTCACTGAAACGGTGACTGAAGGATATGAGGGCTCCATATACGTGGTTATCTGGGAAGAAAGCCTTCGAGGGGGAGGGAGGAGCCAGTGCCAATGCTCTGAGCAGGGCTAGAGAGTCGGTCAGCGTGGCTGGGATGGGATGACTGGGGGAGAGAGGGAGAGAGCAGTAGGAGATACGGTTACAAAAGTGGAGGTCAGGAGAGCGAAAAGGTACTATCCAGACTGTTTAGGGCCTTGTAGATCCCTGAGAGGATTTTGGCTCTTCTGTATAATTATGACTACAGGAAAATGCTGTGTGTGTGTTTACTATATTGTTAGAAATCCAAATCTATTTTATGTTTTTATGGTCCATTTCCCAGCAAAATATTGAGCTTATTGACGACAGAGATCATTTCATATATTTCTTTGGTATTTCTCTTAGATTCCAAAATACTATACCAAAGAGGGCAAAGCTACCATCAATCCCCACCTTTATGCCAAATACTGACATAGCCTCGGAATCTTAAATAATTAATTCAGTTTCAAAGTGTTTCTACATATCTATTACCATTTTTCCAGCTGCATTCACAGTTATAATCGCTGGGTACATCAAAACCCATTAAAGCCTACATTCTTCTCCATAGAAAATGTCTCCATTACATCACAACTGTGTGCATTTTATTATGAGCAACACACATCAACAGGGACAGTGCTATTGTAAGTGTGTGATGTGAGTTACAAAACATACTACCAGAAATAAGAAAACAATATAATGTTCATTCCCAATAGCCATTAATGGCATGGCTATGGATTGTGAGAACACATTGCACTAATTGCCAACACACTGTGCCAATCCAAACACGAAATATAATGTGTCCTGGATACAAGCATCTGAGGCAGAATTTCTTAAGTGTAATCCATAGATCACAAATTATTTGTTATTCAATAAATATTTAATGAGAACCTACTATATGCCAGAATTGGAAATAGAATGGAGAGCAAAAATAGACATAGTCAATGCCATTATGGAGCTTCCATTAATTAAATTGTCATACAGATGGCATTGTGACAAGTGGTAGACAGAAGGTGCATATACCATGGGAGCCTAAAAAGGGTGAATTTGGCCAGTCAGAGGAAGTTTATCTGAGAAAGTAAAACTGGAGCTGCAATCTGAAGGATGAGTAGGTGAGTAACTAAGCAAAAGTAGAGGGAACAGCATTCCAGAGAGGGGGCAATAGACTGTGCAAAGGCCCTGTGGCAGGAGGAGCATGGTAAGAACCTAGGGATCACCAGTGATGTCACCACATTCTTCCAAGGGAAAATGGGTATAAGGAAACCGAGGCAAAAAATACAGCTATCATGTGGGAGATACAGAAACTGGCAGCTAGAGAGAGACAGTTGAGTTCAGTTGATCAGATGGAGGCAAAAGGACGGATTGTCTTTTATCTGCAACATTTCCTCTGTCACCCTTTCCCAGGCTGTGCCTTCTATGTCTGCTGCCCAAGAGGATGAATTTTATCCAACACTTGGAATGTTAGAGTAGCTGCCTTATTTCTCCAGAGTCAGATGCAAGGAGGTTGAAGAAACGGACAAGCAGCAAGATACACTTTAGGAAGTAAGTGAATTATTAAGCTGAGTGAGGAGAGAAAAGAGGTAGGGTGTGAAAGGTGGAGTCTATAACAGCAGGAGAGTGCTCTAAGAAAAAGATCTCCTTCCTAATACCATATTGAACACTAAGATACTACAGTGTCTATTGTACTCTTAAGAGTTGGCAAAATATTATTTCTTTTGAAAAGCATATAATCAGGTCTATTATCATGACTATTTCTTACAGCTAAAATTAATATTTTGAGTAAAATGGCAGTGATTTAAATCAAAAGGCTACACTGAAGGAGTTTTTATGCACCTTAAGGAGTCCTGAATTTTGCATATTACTACTTTTTTGCTAATGGACAATCACTCTGATTTAGCTTACAAAAAACACAGAGCAATCAGCATGAGAAGGACTTAGTTATCCCAGTCTTGAAGTTTTCCTGCGTGATGAATCTGAGACCCTGATGATATTTATTCATTACATTTTTAATGATATATCAGGTTACCATAGCAATTCTTGTTCCCTGGAAACTTCTTTCTTGTTATATTGTATGCTGCATTAACAGCCTGATCCCATTGTTTGAGCTGTCTCATTAGCTCAAGTAATCTGAAGCTATTTCAAAATGTTAACCAGTAACAATATACAGAAAATGCAGTTATTTAGGAATAACATTTATTTAAGGAAAGGGTTCACCTTCAAATCATCCTTCCTCCATGATGCTTTCCTTGACCCTGTAAGCCAATATTTTTATTAAATCTTAGAATACTTAGTGTTTATGCCTTTCAGGTTAATGATAAAATATATACACTCTTTTAAAATTATTCATGAATTATTTTTATGTTGGTTTCATATCCCATATACATTACAGGCTCTAGAAATGAGAAGCCAAGTCTAATATTCAATTTGTTGAATTTTCTCAGTTTCAAGCTCGACAACCTTTTTTAAAAAATACGTAACAATTTTTCAACAAGAAGTGTCTTTTGGCCATTTACTCATTCACTTTTTCATTTATTCATTCAACTAATATTAGCCATCACATTCACTCAGCAAGGCACTAAGTTATGGGGTGGGAATAAGGAAGCAAAGATCATTAATTGACTCCTTCACAGTTTCAAATAATAATAACTTCCTTGTAGTTTCTGACTACTGTTTAACAAATACCATGTGAAATGCTTTACATATTATCGCAGTTACGCCACAAAATGTAAAACAATACCTATTTCTACGAACTTTCAAATTTGTAGAAAAAGACAAATTTTCAGAAAAAGACAACATCATTTAGGCTCAGAAAGTTTGAGTAACTTACCAAAGATCATAAAGCCAATATGTGGCAGAGTTGTTGGCACGTAAAGTCAATCCAGTCTAATTCTATTGCTCATTCTTTTCTATTCCATTCTCCCTCTCATAAGCTACTGGAAATACAGGACTACAAGTGACATAAGGCAGAAATGTAATAAGAGACAGAAAGAGGAGAGAAGCACAGCACTATGGATATTTAGAGAAGGAAGATAACATTGGTTGGATGAATCAGATAAAATTTGATGATAGATGGTGTTAGAATTTACGAAGGCAGAGCAAAAAAGAATTTCAGATGTTGGGAACGGCAGGAGCCCGAGGCTTTCCCCGTTACAGAAGTATATTTATTTTTTTCAGGAAACTGGAGTGAGTGGAATGGTATTCAAAAAAGACCAGAACAGTATGCTGGGACCAGATATGAAGGGTTTTGATACAAAGTGGTTGCGTTTTATTTGGCAGGAAAGAGGAAGCCAGTGAAATAATTTAAGCAGGGGAATTCTTTAGGGAAATACATTGGGAGATACACTGAATTGAAGAACAATTTAAGGGAATCATTATAATAGTAATGGCAAGTGGTAGTGAAAGATTTGATGAGGATAACAAAACTAAGAATGCAATGGAGAAGCTGGAAAAGGTGATTCTGGAGGAACATGGTAAGTGAGAGGACCACGATATTTTGGTGTGACTGGGAGGGTACCATTGCTATTATCAGAAGCAAGGAAATCAGGAAGAAAAGCCGGCTTTTGAAAGACCCTAGAACTGGAGATGATGATGAGGTAGTTATAAAAGTAAAATTTGGAGACAAAATGGGTTTAAAGATACCAATTAAGAAGTTGAATGCATTGATGTGATAGTTGAAGCTATGCTTGTGAAGGAGATCATCATGCGAGAGAGAGAGAGAGAGAGAGAGAGAGAGAGAGAGAGAGAGAACAGTTTTAAATCCCCTTCAACTCACACAATGCCTGGCCTGCAGGAAACATCACCAATTATTTGCTCTTGAATAAACAGGGATGAGAAGGAAGAAGAGGCTCTGAATGATAATCAAGGGGGCAGGAAAAGGAGCAGGACAGGGAAGTGCCAAGCAAGAGAGTATTTCATGACCTAAAGGTTGGTCATTAGTGCCAAATAAATGAAAACTCAAGGTACCTGAGGCTGAGAAAAGGTCTGGGTGATTGGAAGGACAGGGAGTGATTAGAAGTTGGGAAGGAGAAATAGACTAAGGATGCAAGATAGAGTTATAGTGCTTAGAGCAAGGACCCAGATTAAGGCAGGTCATCAGAACTGAAACCAAGCAAAACCAGAATAACAGGGGCCATCAGCATGGATGTTGCTATCAAGGAGAGCTGGCACGGAGCACGGTAAAGAAGAAACCTAGGTGCTGAAGTCCCTGGACAGGACTGGTATGTTCTAGGTAGATGGTACCTCTCCAGAAGCTTCTATCCATCTTCAAGAGAATGGATTCTGCTGAGTGATGGTGCAAGACAAAGCCCTGAAAGTGTACCAGTGGGGATTAATAGGAGGATGATCCCTCTTCCTAAACTGACTCAGGATGAGGTAAACAAAAGGGTGGCTTTTAATGGAGGCAGCTTCTAAGGAAATGATGCTGTCAAAGAAAAGATGCATTTTAATTCAGGGAAGGTGGAAGAAGTATCTGAGGCAACGATGGGCATGGGATTTATCCCTGATTCAGGATTCCACAGGTGATAATGGAAAGGACTGGTTGAGGGGCAGGAGATAGGGAGTGAGCTTGGAAAGAACCTCTATCTCATTCTTGGGAAAACTCTCTTCCATTAAGGGTCAGAATTATAAATCCAACAGTGAAACCCCCTGATCCTGGGACTTAACATGTGCTTTGTTTTTAAAGACCCCTGATGAATGCCACATGCTAAGCATTGGTAGAACACAACATAAAAATCATATTAGTTTTCCGTACAGCTTCCAAGCTTATGGTCTTTTTCATAAAATCCTATATTTTGTTTTTCTCTCCATTAATGAAGCCCTGGTGGTGATCATCATTCCTAATGAATCCAATTGAATGGGACTTGGCTTTGATTTAAGATCATCTAGATTGGAGGTGTGTCCTACACTGGCCTCGCTTCTCTCTCTCTTCCTCCCTGAATAGGGACATGATGAAAAGATTTGGAAGAAAACAAATTTTTCTGATGTAAATGAGAAGAGAAAAAGTATTGGTTTCACTTCCTGTTCCAACATGACCAGGGATAAGTGTGATAACTGGAGGCTATGAACTTACTAGGAAGAAGAAAGCAAGAAGAAAGCTAAAAATTACAGAGAAATAAGAGAACACCAACTCAAGTATGTGGTCCAAATAGAAACGATCCTGGAAGAATATTTTAAGAACAAATATTGATTGTAAACCCTAAAGGCAAAATCAAACACTGGAGAAAGGCTAGGACTAGAATCCTGCATGGAAAGCTTACCCTACTCCAGGGAGGCACAGAAAGAGATATCAACCCCAGACTTAGTTTAAGAATAGAGTTTAATCTCAAGGAATCTAAAAGTTGGTGTTTGAGGTTGGAGATCACATGCTACTTGCTGCCAGAGTTTTGACCCAACTAAGAGACAGAAGAGTCAAGCAGATGGAGACTAAACTGTCAGCTCTATGAGCCTTATTGGAAAATATGGCTACAATGGACTTTTTAAATCTGAAGCTGGGGGCGGATCTTAAAGACCTACCCCCTGAGTTACAGATAATACCACCCACTTAAGCATGGAAGAGCAGATCAGAATGGGTTCTTCCTGGCTCATAAAGGAAAAGGAGAGGGAAGGTACTCAGCTGCCTTTCTCATTGCTGCTTCCAAATTTCCACTCAATTTACTCCCCTTCTGGAAAGGAATGAGAGGCTCGTCCCAAAGCAGAGGATGACACACAATTTGATGTCCCTCCTTGTGGAAACATGAAGCCAGGGGAAAGAAAGTTCCCACCCAAATCCCCCACCATCCAACCCTGAGTGCGATGTGGAGTACCTTGAACTTGTCTCAGACAAGAATTCAACACTTATTATCGGGGGGGCGGGGGGCTCTTCATCAGAGGTGACCTGAACTCAAGCCACAATGAGAACCAACCTCTGGGAGTGAAGGGAGAGAGAAGGACAGAAAGGGCGGCACCATTTCCATAAGGAAAAGACCGCAAAGGGGCACTGAAGTCCCTGTTCTGCCTCTCAGTGTATTTGCTGTACTGTCACAAGGTTTTAAAAAATAATTGAAATAGATCCCAACAGTTTTAAAACAGGACATTTCATTATAACATTATAACTGTTGAAGCACTGGATAGTTTGACAACCCTTGGTCGATATTCCATAAGACCCTATTAGGCTGGGGGCATTGTTATTGTCCCTTCACCCCAGCCCCCGACATGTTTGCTTTACTCATTTCTGGGTTCATCTGCCCCTGGAAGCATTTGGGTTAGTAACCCTTCTTTAAGTAATAAATAGATGATTTAGGGAGCGGCTGTGACTCAAGTGATTGAGCGCCTGCTTCCCACATGGGAGGTCCCATGTTCGGTTCCTAAAAACAATAACAAACAACAAGCAAACAAACAAAGGAGCCAACTCAGGGAAGCCAATGTGGCTCAGTGGTTGAGCGCCAGCTTCCCGCAGGTGAGGTCCCAGGTTCAATCCCCCGCCCTGGTACCTCAAAAACAAAACAAAACAAAACACCCAGATGATTTGTTTTGCCTTTGGACTCCTGCAGGAAGGTATTAAAGAAGAAACTCAAGAGGAGACAAATTGAGATGGGAAGAAGGGTGAAAGAAAAAATTTAATATGCAAATTAGAAAGTAGCCAGGGAAAGGAACAGGCAAATGGCAGCTGAACTGACAAGGGCCTGATTCTGATGTGAGAAAATCGAGGCTGTGTGACTGCTAGACAAGTGACAAAAGGCAGTCAGGAAGAGTAATGCTGAGAAAACCAAAACACTGTGTTCAGCCAAGAAAAATATTACTTCAAAAATCACTATCCTTCTTGCCAGTTAGCATTTGCAGAAGGCAATGTTCTAGACAACCCATCGCAGCTTAAAAAGGTTTCACTGTGTTCAAAGACAATTCGGTGGACAAAGTGCAAGACAGAGAAAGAAGTGAGGATGGATTCTGACAGAAATTCGCCTCAAATTTGAGAAGAATGCGTGTAACCATGTGATCCTGCTAACTCAATTTTCAACGCCAGTGGGAAACCAACCAATATGAATTAATTAAACACACAGAATGTTCCCAAAACTAGCTCTCTGATTCAACTACTTTTCTAACACGTGTTGGGCAGCAAAATTTAATAGAATAATGTCACAGAGTGACTTTTGCTTCTCTGAAGCCTCTTGAAAATGGCCAATTGCATTGTTCAGTTATTTACCCAAGAACTGGGACCTGCATTTCAGTTCACTGCCACCAGATGGGGTTGAGGTTGCATAGTGGTGCTCAGACGAGGCCCTGAAACATGGGTAGTGGGAGGGGGAACAAGAGTTTTAAAAGAGGTGTTCTGGGCCCCGCCTGCAAGCTTACTGAGTCTGTAGGTCTATACAGGTAGGAATTGGGACCCAAAATTCTAATGTGTTTTAAAGTCCGCACCCCCCCCCCGCCCCCAGGGGATTCTGACCTGCAGTCAATTGGAGGAACCATTGGTATTGAGTACAGCTTTACAAATCTAGTTTCCTCAGAAAATAATAAAAAGCCAGAGAGACAAGCACAAGACATAATTTTTAAAAGCAAATCAAGTAAAACTACTATGATATTATTTCAAGTCCTAATCCAGAGTAGGAACTGCAAGAAATGTGTCAGAATTAGCAAGCCACACAAAGCAAATAAATTTTTGCTTTACAAAATTTACAGACTACTGTAATAAACGTAGCTTTCTGGGCATGTTAAGTTGCCTTCTAACTAACTGCCTTTAATGAGTCTCTAACCTAAATACCCATGATGAATCCTCGCGCAGGCTATCAAGGATTTCCCCTGGCTTCACATGCATGTGATATAGGACCTTTTATGTCATGGAGGTCAATCTTGTCACATGCAATTATTTGCTGAATTTACTAAGATGAAAATCTCAACACATCTAATACCTTGCTCCCTAACTACGAGTTTATCTACTAAGTAAGGCATTTAATTTCTCTAGACCTTGAGATGTAAAATGAGAGAGTGAGAAGGTCTGACTCAAGTGCTGTTACCAATGAGAATCATTTCTAGTCTAATATAAAGCACTTATATGGGGCCAAACACCTATATATGCCAGCTGTGTTCTAAATAACATCGAGCTAAGTATGGGGTGTATCTACATCTATAATAATAAATATATCTCCATAACAATCTAAGAGACAGGTTGTACTACCAATGAGCAATTGAGTTACAAAGACACGAAGTGACTCCCCAAGGAGACAAGTGGTACTTGTCCAAGAGACAAATAAGTGAAAAAGCCCTCAGAATGCCTGGATATGCTGCTTTTGTTAGAATGATTGACTTCATTTTTCTTTACTGAATTGACCAAACCCCAGATTGGTTTATAAAGTCAGGCACATTAAATCTATAAATACAAAATTTTATGCCTTCTAATGTTTAAAGATACAGATGTTTCGTTGTCTAGCTAGTCCCATTGGGATAGGCTATTACCTAAAATAGAATTTACCTGTGGGATGCCTGATTAAATAAAATAACCAACATTATAAAGCATGCCACAGCCTATTTTAATAAACATTTAGCGAATATTTCACGTGTCAGGCTCTGCACAAGGGTAGGGATATGAAAATGGGTAAGATGCAGGCTTGTTTGTTGTATGAAGAAATGAATGAAAGACTGAACTGGAAAATCTCCTAATGATTCAAGGAAGGTAGGGTATGAAAAGCATATATAGCCATCACTAGGGAAAATGAGTTTGATCTGACCTTGACTATATAAGGTATATTCAAATATCTATTTTTTCCAAAAAGTTTATAGAATGTTATTAAATTTAGAGCTGGAGGGGACTTCAGACGCTGTGACAGTTTGAAGTTCTTTTATGAATCCCAAAATAAAAATACTATATTTTTGAATTAATACATTCCTGTGGGTGTGGGCCCCTACGTCAGTGAGGCGTGACACAGGTGGGGTTTCTGCCCTCTTGCTGGGCTTTATATAGACAGAGACAGACAGACACAGAGAAAAAAGAAGCTGCTACTTTTGATCCTGCCATGTGAAAGAGGACTCAAGGATACCAGCAGGCAAAGCTTAAGCACAAAGTCCCCAAGAAGCTGGGCCCACAGAGCAGCTTAAGGCTGAAGAGATGAGCCATATGCCTGAGAGCCCACAGCTGAACTCAGGAAGAAAGTGGAGCAGCTGAGACTGAGAGGAAGCCCAGAAAGAAACAAGCTCCATGCCCGGGTGCCCACAGCTGAGCTCCGGGACAGGGAGATTCCGAAAGGGAAGGCAAGGACCTCGGCAGAGATAAGTGGCCATCTTGATTTGCCACGTGGCAGGACCACGGGATCACCAGTAGCTGACTTTGGTGAGAAAGCATCTCTGATGGTGCTTTGATTTGGACATTTCTTGGCATCGGAATTGTAAGGTTTCCCCTAGTAAAATTCCCATTATAAAACACCAACCCATTTCTGGTACTTTGTATCGGCAGCCCCGTGGCAAACTAAGACAGAGATTATCTAGCGCACTCCATTTTAAACACAAAGTATCAAATTGGCTCACTATTACACAGCTAGTCATTAGAATAAAACAAAAACTACCATAAATCATTTTGTCTATATTAACTCCAACTGCCTTCTGAGAAAGGTGGATCCTGTATGTGAAAAGTCCTTGGCAATGGGAATCACTGATGGGAGTTGGAGCTGACTATGGAGCAGAAATGGAGGGGAAAAGGAGAAAGGGGAAAATGGGGATTCCAGCTCAGGTCTGTCGGCTTCCCATGTTTCCCTCACAGATGTGATATGCTCTCCTGTCTCACTAGAAAGTGGTGGGGTTAGGCCTCAAACCCAGTTCTCTTGGCTTCTATACCAGAGTCCTGGCATCCTTAAAAAGAAAACCACTTGTTCATAAATACATCTTTAGAAAGCAATGGAAATCAGTTAAATTAAAATAACAAAACAAACCAAAAATAGAGCCTCTTCAGAATAGTCAACATCATTTTCACTTGTTAAATGTTCCTGCAACAAAATTGCAAAACTTTAAAGCTCATAAAAGATAAAGTGTCAAATATATTTACAAAGAAAAGGAAATGGGTGTTTGAAAGAATTGAGTGGTTTTACTGACACCAAGAAACTTAAAAATTTAAATGCAGAGGGGAGGGCATGTGGAACTGTTTGTTTGTTTGTTTTGGAAAACTACAGCTCAACAATAATAATAGGAAAACGATCTCAGGCTAAAATTGAAATGAGGATTCCATAAGCAGTCGGCATCAGACATAGACAACTTCTGCCCAAGAAGTTGGAACAAGGAGATGATGTCCAAGATCACAGATCAAGACACGCCTGACTTTCCTTATTTTATCCTCTGTCTTTTCCTGTCCACTGTCTGCCTAAATGTCCTCTTATTAATCCTCTACCCCTTACAATGCCCAGTCTCCATCCCCAATGATACTTTCACCATGATTTTCTTTTATCTTCCGTCTACCCTATTTCTGCCCTATGTACTCCTACCTTGAACACAATTCCTTTGTCCTTCTAGCACCCTAAGGTTTTAGCAACATGAACACTTATTCCATTAAAGGCACAAATTGCCTTGGTGGGCTGAAAGGTGGTAGGCTAAAAGGTCTGGTGAGTGAAGAGGTCAGGCAAAGGAAATTGTTGGTTAAATGGGACTAAGAGATCCAGTAACAATGAAGATGATGATGGTTATGATTCTCCATTTGGAATTTATACCCAATTAGCTCTACATGCCAATATCTTTTTTCCTTAAAGGCAACAGGTACCCTTATTAAACTCTCCAAGGACATTATTTTGTAGGTAGACACAAGACATACAAGGTACCACCAATAAATTGGGTTAGTCCCTCGCATATAGCTTCTGCTGTTCCCCAAATGTCTATGCATGATAAGCTTCCAAAAGGGAAAATTAGAAACATGAGGGCTCTTATGACTTCTTCCCATACTATAAAAACTTGCAAAGAGATTATTGCCAGACTAGAGACAGCTCTAAATGGTTGGTGAAATAACCCATAATCCAGGCTGAACTCATGCGGTGTTCTGTTCTTGGTATTGTTCCTTTGTCACTGGGGAAGATATCTCCTGTGTTGGAAGGTATACTGTAAGATTACAGATGGTATTAGGGTCATGAGGACCTTGGCTCAGAGATGTCCTAATAGGGGCACTGTTATCCTCCTAGTCTTATACATGATATTCCTCAGTCATTGTCAGATCTTTCTACTCTCAAATGCTACTAACTCAACAAATGATACAACTGAAGATACTAAACCAGCATGAATGGGATGACAAAAGTCCGAACCAAAGCAAACCCCTGAAATAGGTGATGAAACATTAGAGACTTTTAGTGGTGAATGAGAGATGAACTACATCTTTAGCCAAGCCTTTGTAACTGAGTGAATGACCATAAGGGAGAAATTGATAAAAATTGTATAGAGAAAGCCCTGGGGACACCTCAGAGCCAAAACAACAACAACAACCAAAAAAAAAACCCAGGCCTTCTTGAGTTTCCTCTTTATCTTTTGAAATTTGAAGTCCCCACCAAGGCAGATAGCTAATCATTACCTTTGACCCAATAAAAAATAAAGCCCACCTACCCTAAACCTGCCCCTATAAGATGGACAAACCCTCATCCACTCAACAGGAGTCAAGCTAACTTCCTTTTACTGTCTCTAAAAATTGTTCGCCATCCCTAGGACCCTGAAGCTACTTCTATTCTGGCTTCCTTTGCTGAAATAAAATTTGGATATCCCAAATAAAATGCTGTAGCCTGCAAATTCAACTCTGATTTGTCTTTCAGGAATAAGAGGGGGAAGGGAAAAAATTGAGAAGTTCAGTTCAACAAACACTCCAAGCATCGTCTGCATGCCAGGCATAATACCAGGCCCTGGGAAAAGCTAGGGGATTAAGCACAGATCCAAAGGACTTTCTGATTTGGGAGGGAAGTAAACTTATACTCAGTTATTTTAAATATAATATCACATTTGCTATGATAGAGACAGATCTAGGTGTGGCAGTTTGATATTATTTATGAATTCCAAAAAGAAATATAGATTACATTTGTAAACTGGTCTGTTCCTGTTGTGTGATAACCCTTTGATTGTATTAGATTCAACTGAGAAGTCTGATTAAATTATGTTACATTAGGGCTTTGATCCAACCACGTCATTAAAGTGCAACTCCGTGTCAAGTCCCAGCCCCCTTGGGCTGATAAAACAGACTCTCACACAGAAGTAGACACACAGAAGCAGATACACAGGAAGAGAGAGTACTCTATAGACACAGCCCAGGGAAGAGAGATGAGCCTGATAGTCTACAGCTGACCTTGTGGAAATAAAAGAGCAGCTGAGTCCAGAAAGAAACGAGCCCTGGGGAGAGTGACAAGTCTTAAGCCAGCCTACAGATGAGATCAGAAGAAGCTGGGACCACGGAGTCTTAAGAGGAAGGAGAAAGGCTGAACCATGGCAGACATTGCCTGCATCTTGCATCAACACATGGCAACAGACTTTGGGTGAGAAAGAACCTCTTATGGTACCTTGAGTTGAACTCTATAGGGCCTCATGACTGTAAGCTTCTACCCCAAATAAATATCCTTTATAAAAGCCAACAGTTCTGGTACTTTGCATCAGCACCCTTTTGACTGACTAATGCACTAGGATTATATACTAATACACTTATTACACTGAGAGCAGAAGAACTTAGCTAGGTTTTGGGGAAGTTTTCTGGAGTAGGATGAAAGCTACATAAAAATTTATTCAGGTGTCAAAGCAAAAGGCAATGTCTCTGGAGGATGAAAACAGTTTAACATTTTTACATTATGTGAAAATGTTTACTGAACTAAAGAAGAGTACAAAACCAGTGCCTGCTTTGGTTAAATATATATTGCCAAATATAGTGTGGAATTATATAATTACAGCACAGGGACATTTCGTATAAAAGGTAGATTTTGCGCAAGAGGCGATTGTCTCAATCTCATATGGATTTTCTTGAATCTTCACCTCATTCTCTAGGGAAATCCATCCTACTGTGTTTGTTTAAAACTATATTGTGTTATTGTAGACTTAAGATATTTCAAATCAATCATATATTCATTCATCCACTATTTATTGGAGATTTCCTATGTTTGAAAGTTTAGTTTCTTTTAAAAAAAGTTCAGTCAGTTAAAGAAGTTGCATTGAAGTTATGCTTAAACTGGCAGGTGTAAAGTAGAGAAACTGTAAAATGCAGAATCCCCATTACATATTAATCACGGCTGGGAACCCTGCTGAATTCAGGGTTGCCACAGGAGCTGAGGTACCTCTGATCTTCCCAGGAGTAGGGTACCCTAGGGATGGACCAGATCTTGTAGATTAGCACATAAGACTTGGCCCTACTTTTCTTTACTGTTTTTCCTCTCCTATTTTGGAAGAAGGAAAAGTTGAAGGCTAGAGTCTGGCAGGGAGAGAGGTGGTTTAGACAAACCACAAGGTAGTCCGAGAGAAGGGTATTTGCGAGGAGTTAGGGCAAGCATCTAATTGAAGGTTTGATGCCTAGAGGGAACGGGCAGCAACACAGGGGTTTTTCAGCATCGAGGCCACAAACCCAGAGGTGGCAGACTTCAGAGCTCAAAGAGCCAAAACTGCTTGAGGCCATTTATAGCCCAAGCTGCTAGTGGCTGCAGGACTGTTTGAATGCTGGAGTCCTGGATTGAATACAATGCCAGGGGCTCCAGACACCGAAGGGAAGGGAACAGAGCCCTACCATAACCAGACTGGAGTTTTTGAGACTGCAGGGGCTGTTTGAACCCTAGGGTGAGCACAACTCCAGGTTTTTAACTCTGAAGGAGAAAGAAAAGTGGGCAAGCCAGAAACAATGCTGGGACTCCAGAGGTTTCCTTCAAAAGTAGAGACTGTACAAGAAACCTAGTGAATTATTTTCCTACACCTTTGCCCTCAAATTCAAGAAGCAATTACTAAATACCTAAAAAGGCTGTGGGGCTGTGTTACATGCTTCACTCACAGACTGACTTCTACTCTTTTGTTATTGTTCCAAATTGGATCTTCTTTCTTGCTAAGTTATAATTATAATGTATATATACACTATCAAGTTATAGTTTGTCAATAGAACTTTTCATTTGCTTAAGAAATTAGCATACATTCTGGAGTTCTCCAGAGACCCATTCGCTGGAAGAGAAACAGGCTGCTCCCTGGTTAAGCTTCCACAGATGCCAGCTAAAAAACATCTAGTGATACCTGGAGCAAACTACCAGCACACAATGCATAAGAAAAGAATGGGGGGGTCAGGGAGCTATACACCTGCTATATAGTTCATACAGAATAAAGCAAATTTAAATGTGGAAGGGAACTTAGAATCATCCAGTTTAACTCACTTATTTTACAGAAGAGGATTTGGAGAACCTGCGAGGTTAGGCAATTGCACCAAATCATATGCAGAGGCAGCCCTTCCTTTACAAGCGTTACCTATTTGGTTTTTGTTTTCACTTCCAGAATAGTGCCATAAGAAAGTATATACCCCTAACCACAATAAACACTTGTACACAGTAATGAAGCAATAAAATCTCGGTTCTGTAGCTCTGCCTCCTCACTCACCATTCTACCCACTTGCCTGAGCACCAGTGCTTAGCATCATCCACGGAATCAGTCCTGCTCTGTTTTGTATTAGCTTTGGATACACAGACCAGGCTTTCTAGTGCAGTGACATATCTGAATATTGACCGAAGAGCACGCCCCCTCCATAGTGGGCTGGTTTGTGGTCCCCCCAAAGGACATGCCTATTTCCTCAACCCCAGACAGTGTGAATGTTACCTTGTTTGGGGGGGGGGGAGGAAAGTCTTTGCAGATGTAATTAGGTTACAGATCTTGAGATGAGGAGCTCATCCTGGAGTTTTTGGATGGGCTCTAAATCCAGTGACAACTGTCCCCTAGGAGAGACACACAGAGGAGAAGACAGATACAGAGGAGAAGGTGATGTGAAGACAGAGGCAGGGATTTGAGTGATGTGGGTACAAGCCAGGGATTGCCAGCAGACATCAGATGCTGTGAGAGACAAAGGACAGATGCTGCTCCCCTAGAGCCTTCAGCGGCCGTGCAGCTCAGCCGACACCTTGACCTTGGACTTCTGGTCCTCAGAACTGTGAAAGAATTTATGATAATTTGTTTGTGGCTGTTTGTTACAGCAGCCAACTGCATGCCCTAAATCCTTCCGCAACATCCACTTCTTCTCCAATGTTGACTATGAATATGGTCACCTCAACGTTGGAGAGGGACTCAGACACTATGGAAATCAGTAGCAATACTTTTCTCTTGATATTTTTTCCTAAGATTTCTTTTTCTAATTAAAACAAATTAAATGCATTAGGATGGGAATAGATGCCCCAGCTTCATAACAAAGGAAAGACTAAAACAAAAGTTCTCTGACTTTAAATTTAGACCTTACCGTTTTCTTCCCTTATTCGGTGTTCCTGAAAAATTCAGCACAGGAATAAGTGTGATAAGGCAGAAAATTAGCACAAAGTAACGCCTCACAACACAAAGCAGCTGCCTAGCCCAGCCCTTCATTATTTTCTGCCTTGATCGGAAATATAGTTTGTCTTGTGCCTCCACTTCTCCAAATTCTTATCCAATGTTTTTTAAAATGTTGTTTGTCCTTGACATTATAAGAAATACATCTTGTAGGAATTCACAAATGTATGAAAATAGAGAGCAGTGCATGCTGATTTTTCTCTCTCTCTCTTTCTCTCTATTAAAGTATGAGCTATGACCCAAACCGCTGAGATCCATATTATAAAGCTGTACCTCACACCAATGTCAGGTTTGCCTTTCTAAAATACAGATCTAATCATTTTACCCCCTTAATTAAAATCCTCTGATGACCCCCATCACTATCATTCATCCCAACAATACTTTATCATTAAGAGCCTACTAGGAGCCAGTCTTTGATAATTGAGGGTTAAAAAGATAAAAAAAAAACATGGTTGGTGTCCTGACAGAACTTAATACGTAAACCTTACCCAACGCTTTCAGACGGTCTCTCCTTGATTACCCTCTCAGTAACAGAATGCTGTTACCCAGCACAGTGCTCTCGTTCACTCCGGGATTCACACATCCTTCAAGACACAGATTGGGTCACTAAATTCTTCCTCTTCTGTTTCTCCTCTCATGCCTGTATCCACCCATCCATCATCACTCAGTGCTTAAGCTCCTTCTATATCTAAGTAATACATCGGGCTAGTAACACATCAGGAGTCCTCATGGAGCTTATAGTCTAACTTGAGAACACTTCCCAGACCCTCTCAGCCATCCTTCCCCCATAGCACAGGAAGACTCTCTCTGACAGGGCACTTATGATTGTATCATAATGGTTGGCGCACATCTCTGACGTCCCACAGGACTGTGAGCCCCTGAGGCTTCTTTTCTTTGTATTCCCAGCAGCAATACTGTGCCTAGCCCATACCAAGGCTCAAGGAAACAATTATATAAGGAAGGTTGGAGGCAAAAGAAAAAAGAAGGAAGTCTAAATAGGGTCACAACACTGGCTTCTACTATAATATGGGGTGGTGGTGCAGAAAGCAGATTGCAATGCCAATGGGAAGAGATTAAAATAAGAAGGCTGGGGTCTGGGGGGTGGAGACAAACGTTCCCAACCCTTTCAAACTTAGACTAGAGGTAAATCCAGAAAGAATTTCAATTTATATGAAGCAATAGACCATGCAAATCCCTACCACACACTCCAAAACCTTGTCCAGGAACCATGAAATGTGTTTTCTCTTTTCTGGAAGCTATGTTCATAAATTCACTGCTTCTCAGTCAAGTTCCACTGAAACAATTGCTGCCCCCACCTGTTGGAATCAAGGACCTGAATCATTGAAACTCAGCTGAAAGTAATTTTCTGAGTTTTAAGGTTCATAATGATACGTCCAGTTCCCCACATGGTGCTCTGCTTCCAGGAAGTGCCACATTAGCACCTGAGTTGAGAAACAGATCCATGTTCTGCTTCAATCTTGCCAGTGTCATAATGAATGCTTGATGCACTGTAATACAGACTTCAGTTTCACAGAAAAATTTCTCATTTGTTTTGCATTGGGAAACTGTGAATGGATACCCATAATCAACATAGGGGGAATCACTTCAGAGCGAATTCAAGGGGTCATCTGATGATAAGGAATATAGATCTTTGCCTTCTGCCAACAGGTTTGTTAGTGAGCTGAAGCCAGGAGAGTTAATGAAACAGTACCTGAGTTTATGGCCTCCAGACAGACTTGCTAATAAATTACCTGAATACACCGTCATGAGGTATCACTTCTCTTTTCCTCCCACCCCTAAATTAATGTCACCATCAATTTTGTGCCTTTTAGCTGTGATTCCTGTTAAAGACCAGATCATCTTTCACATAGAAAAACACCTCAGAAGACTGCCCATCCAATAGCGAGTTCTACCAGCATGGTCTTCGTGGTGGCTTCGAGGGTTAAATTCATTTCACTCTGCAGAAAATGGGAATTTTCAATGCTTTTGAAAATGCTTGGGGGAAGCTCTGGTCAAATTCAAGGTCAGGGGGAAGCGGGAGTGGCTCAGTCGATAGAGCCCCCGTTTACCATATGGGAGGCCCCGGGTTTGCTTCCCGAGGCCTCCTTGTGAGGGCAGGCCGGCCCGCGCGGCGCGAGGGGCTGATGTAGCGGGACCTCACAGCGAGGGGAAGATAAGCAGACATGGAGAAGACACACAGGGAATGGACACAGCAAGCACAAGCAGCAAGGGGGGGATAAATATATAAATAAATCTTTAAAAAAATAAAAATAAAATTCAAGGTCAGGGAGAGTGGCCTAATAACATTCATCTTGGGAAGGTACAAACCACTCTGTAGTTATCATCGGAGCAAGAAGACAACCCTTTTTAGGAAAATTATGTAATTGATTTTGCCTGCCCAAGAAAAAGAAAACATCCATTTGGGTAAGTGTGTGGATAGTTCCTGTCAGGTGAAATAACATCCAGGCTAACTTTCCATTTTCTACTTGAAGCATCTTTGTTCTGTCAGTCATTGTGACCTCCCAGAGGTCGGACATTTGCTTGAATTGCCTCTCATCAGTTAATATTTTTCTAGCCTTCTAACCAGATTACTTATTTCTGAATTTAACGCTTGCTCTAAATTTTAGTCTCTTTTTCCTAAAATACAACTCTCTCATAGCTGTTTTTTTCCTTTTTTTGTGTGTGTAATATTCAGTAAAGCATCGTGAACAGATGCTATGGGGTGGGGAAGAAGGTAAAAGAAATAAAGGACCTGCTCCTGGCCCTGCAAAAATAGTGGAAGAAACATGAAACCCATATGCATGGTAACAACAAGAAAAAGGTTTTGATCCAAAACACAAAGATGAGAGCAAATTAAGAGAAAAATTTTTCTACAAATTGTGCCACTTTAAGGAGTTCATATATAATAATAAATGGGGAGGTTGTCTGAGAATTTTCAGAGACTGCTTCCTGGAAAAGGCAAGAATTGCTGAATATAGTTTAGTTTGGGGTTACATTGGGGGGGGGTCATCTTATTGCTCTTTGTTATTAGCTTCTTTTATTTGCCAAAATCACATTAATTTTATTTATCTTGACATTTATTCCCTTCCATTTGCAAGCAGAACTCTTAACCCTAAAGAGAGAAATAGAAAATGTTTTATTTTCCATCTGCTCTGTCTTTTCCATGTCCTATTATATTCAAATCATTTCTTACCTATTTAATCTGATGATCTTATATCACTGTTGAATATTCATATTTTAGTCTCAATATGTTATTCATTACCAACCACTCAAACCTACTTTCATGTTTTTAGAATTCATTCTTTTCCTTTCCTTTATCCAGGCTCCTCAAGTTTATTCATTACGTCCCATCTTGATCTGTGTAATTCACTCATGTTGGTCTTCTGACATTCTGTCTCAAAACACTATGGAAACCCTATTTAAAACCTTGAATCTCAAATAATTTATTCCCCACTCCATCAACTCCACTGATTACTAGTTCTTCTCTGCCTTACATTTAAATGGCTGGCTCTCATTTCACCCCAAGCACTTTATAAACCTTTAACTAACATTATCTATTGCTTCCACAAAATTGCATGTATTTTCATCTCTTTGTAAATCCTGTTTTCTAATTGGTTTCGTTTATTTAGCTTATCTCTCCAATTTTCTTCTTTTATACTCATTTTTCATAACTCTCCTTATTGTGCCACTTTTAATCACGGAAATGCACCTTGGTTTAAGTGGCCTGAAGATAAATATTGAAAATGCACATGTGAATAGTCTAAACTTGATTACCTAATGGTTTGGGTGAGGATAAAAGGAACATGAAGATAAATTTTCACCAGACAGATTTAGACACGTAACAGGCTTTGGCATTTGCATGCCCATATCCAACACTCCCCATCACCCTTGATCACCGAACCTTCTCAAGGAGAAACAGGAAAGAAATCTGAGATGTAGTTTTCTTCCCATTTTAAATATTATTATTCTTTTGTAGAAAACAGTCTCTTCAAAGATGCCAGAGACTATTTATAAATTAGAGGTTGAGTTTTGAGCAAAGACAGAGGAAGTTCAAGAATCATTTGATGGTTCTGCCAACATTTTTTCATGTTTCACAGTTTGTAAATCACTTCCATGATTATGATTTTATTTAATCCACTGATGCTTGATAAAAGACGGTAATGTACCAATGAGGTCAAAACACAACAAAATGTAATTGTTTAAGGAAAGTGTGAACCTGATTTATTATCACCATTTCTTAAAACTCTAAAAAACTTTTTTCCACGATTGAGCAGATCTCAATTGGCAATTTGCAACGAGACTGTGTTCAGGAAAAGGAGCCATGATTAAGGTTGAAGTCTTTCAAATTCATAATCTGATTTTTACCAGGGAAGGCAAAATGAAAGTACAAGATACATTTTTCTTCATTTAAATGGATAGCAGATCTTCTCTTTATTGCTTTGGAGAAAGAAATTCTCATAAGCAGGATACAATGTATTCATAGAAAACATATATTCATACATCTAGTCTTGGGTTGTTATAAACCAAGGGGTAAGTGCCTCACTGTTGCTAAATCAAAAATGTTCCAGCCCAGCCCCTCAGCCTTCCTCTTCATCTTAGTCCCTATTAATGTTTGAAACTTTTGCCCTTTTCGAGAACCCTAATCGGATCCTATGTGTGATCATACACACAGATTCCCTACCTATGGGCTTCACGAGGATTTTGCCAAAGGCCATTGCCATGGATATGAAATAATGGATCATTGAGATTTTGCATAAACAGTATTAAAACTTGCATGTGTTTTCCTAAATTATGACATCTAATCCAATGCAGTTTTAGAATTAAAAACGAATTCTGGTTATCTACTGAGAAGCTGCTTTTCTAAAAGGGGTTATCACCTCACATGGCTGGGGAGAGGGTTTTTGATAGATAACATAAATGAGTGAGACAAGCCAGGGGCCAAATAGAAAAAAATAGGATAGATGGAAACTTTGATGAACAAAGGGCACGGCCTCAATAATAATCATTGAGCCAAACAAAATATACCTCTGAACCACAGGCAAGCTGGAGGGCCCAGGCCTACAGTTTTTCTTACCATCTGGGCAGAAATTGCCCCTGAACTCCTTCCACAAACACAATGGCCCATGCATACAAGGATGGTTTTCTCTTCCAGGTACCCACTCCTCCTTTGTACCCAGTCACCAATATTTACTACCAGAATCTAAGGCCCTTACATTTCAACCAGTCTGGAGAAGCAAGTAGCTTTAACACTGATCTGAGTGGGAGGTACAGACCGAGTGGCAAGTTGTAAAGAGTTACTCAGTCTGCAGGTCCTTTCCTTTGGGAAAGGACAAGATTTTGGAATGGCCGCTCTGTTCCACAGCAGCTGTGTCTCCCAGGAATAGGGTGCAAGTTAAAATACAGGAAACCCAATTGAATTTGAATTTCAGATAACCAAATAATTTTTGCATAAGTATATTCCATGTAATATTTGGGGATGGAAACATCCTGCATTTTTATTTGCTAAATCTGACAATGTGCTCCAGGACCAGCAATTCTTTCTGGGCAGTGCCTTTGGCTTCAGGTCTTCCTAGTCATACGTGCTGGTTCAGGATAGACAGGGCAATCACTGGCAGAGAAGTAGAGGGGGCTACTATGAGGACTCTGGAATCAAACTGACCTTCTTGAGTTCAAATCTCAGCTTCACAACTTTATGGAAAGTTATAGAAACTTATTTAACTCCTGTAAGTCTGGGTTAGTTTCCCAATCTGTAAAATAGAGATGATGTCACTCTATCTTTAGCAGCTATTGTCAGGAGGAAATGATACAATCAACACAGAAGTGTGAGGCCCTGTGTTTGGTACACAGTAAGCACTCAAGAAATGTCAGCTACCATTACTAAGTCACGGGGACCCCCACAGATTGCCTTGTCTGTTACAGACGGCAATCTACCCACTAATTAAGGCTGCTTTCTAGCTAACATTTTAAATTATTTTACTGATTTGACAAGCATTTATATAGCACTTCCCATATGCCCTCTCTGCTAGGGGAAAACATGATTTTAAATTCAAATTTAGAAAAATATGGTTTTAAATTTAAACACAGAACTCCAGAAAATTCTTAAGGCTAGAGTAAGCTCTCGGGATAAGGATAGACTTTTCAATTCTTCATTTGTTCTTCAGTAGTCCTGTGTACCTCTTTTGTCTCCCCATCTCTCTTCTTTATCTTATCAGAAGACAAGTTCAGGAGCAGCAACTAGTCACTTGTTTTGTTTTATCCACACTAGACAGAGGAGGGCACTTTCTTCAGCACAAATGATTTACTTGTCCCTCCCTACCTTCAACACACACATGCGTCATCCTTACCTCCTCCACCTGCCCCTCCTCCAGCCCCCACCCTGGAATTCCGTGCCTTTGGGCATTTTGGTTCTCCTCTTAAGTTAATAAACTGGAACCACAGACAGAGCAGTTAAGAAGCTGCTCAAGGGGGCACACAGGGAGCCAGTTGGACAGCCAAAATGAGACTGCCCCACTTTTTGGCTCCCCGCCCAGTGGTCTGTCCAACAGACCATAGTGGAAACCTGGATCTGCTGAATAGGGGCCTCACAGTTGCTAGGGCACAAGATGAAGCCAAAGTTGGAAAACTCTTATGATGCTTCCCATGGTGATTAATCTGTTAGGAGGTATGGGCTCTGAACCTTGGATTCCAGGTCTGCATTCCTTCATAAAACCTCGTGTTTTGAAAGCCACAGTCCATGACCCTGTGAATTTAACTAGATGCATTCTTACAAAGCAGCGTCATAAAGGAAAGCTCCTAAGTGACTGGAATCTGCCAACATGCTGTCTTGTGCTCCTGGCTCCCAGTGTGGGGGCCCGGGAGAGGAGAATCCCACGCCAAGTCAATTTTCACTGCTTGGGCTACCAGTGTGGAATGCTGGGCTTCCTTAGAGGCACGGCTGTCATTTTGGATGTTCTTTGTAATGAAAGCTTAGGCACTAATCTAAAAGGTCAGTGCTAGCTCACACCGTGGTACCAGGGACCATGCTTAAATTGCATATCCATGGTTGGTGGGGTAGAGTCTGTTTCAGGCATGATGAAACTCACATTGCTTTAATCTGATAAAATGGAATCTATAAGCTCTTTTCTTTTATAAGTATCAGCATCTTTATCCACTTCAGTGAACAAACTAAAAGAACACTAAAGCCAAGTGCCACAGCCTCCCAGAAAGGAAACCGTGACCTCTCTCTCCCTCTCTCTCTTTCTCTCATTGACAGCTTTCATGAGCATTAAATAATCATGGTTTATAAAGGAAAATGGTCTCCATCTCGTTCAAGAATCTTCGAAGAGATATCTCCCAAGAAAGTTCATTATACCTACCCTAATGAAATAAGTTCAATGTTATTTACAGATCTGTCTCACACCAGCTATATGCTACAGCTGAGGTAGCACCACTCAGAGGACATTAGAGCCTAAACTGTCTGAGTCAGAAAGTCTAGGCATCTGTGTTTAATCATGCATGGTGTAACCTGGAACTCCATGGAAGGAAGCCCAGCGTGGCTAGTAGATTTTTGTGGGTTTTACTTGCCTAGACTGCATTTCACTGTGATGTGATAGTAGCATTCTGATTTTCCTTTTAGGAACTACCCTTTTTCTTTGTACTTGGTTGAATGTGTCCTCCCCAAATTCATGTCTTCTTGTGACCTCAGAATACGGCCTTACTTAAAAATAGGGACTTTGCTGGTGAAATTGGTTAAGACGAGGTCATACTAGATTAGGGTGGCCCTAAATTCAATGACTGGGATCCTTATAAGAAGGCCATGTGAAGACACAGAGACCCACAGAGAGGAGAATGCCATGTGAAGACGGAGACGGAGAATGGATACAGCTACCAGTCAAGAACCGCCAGGCATCACTAGCAACCAAGGAGAGGTATGGGACTGAATCTCCCACAGAGTTTCCAGAAAGAACTGACCCTGCTGGTACCTGATTTTGAACTACTAGCCTCCAGAACAGTGAGGGAATTAATTTCTGTTGTTTGAGACATCCAGTTTGGTGTAGTTTGTTAGGGCAGTCCATGCAGTTGAGGCCCTATCTGTGTAGAACACATGACTTAGGCTTGGCCAATCAGCATTTTCCTTCCCCTTGCCAGAATAATTGACTCTGTATTCAGCCTGAGACCCAGTTCAGGCTGATTAGAGTCAGGCCTGGGACTTGTGATGCTGGTAGATCATAAGCATGCCACCCCAAAGACAGAGTCTGCCCAAGTGAGAATAAAGCCAAGACAGAGAGAGGCAATGAGCCTCTCAAGGCTGAGCAATGAGTGAGGCTGATTTCTAATGATATGGCATGGACACTTAGAGCCAACTTTGCAGCAAGTCAGTAATGCCCCTGGTGTTTTCAGTTACAAGAGCCAATGCATCCTTTTTGCTTCAGCCAGCTTGGATTGTTTTTTCACTTGCAATTGAAAGGTTGCTGATAATGATAAAAAATTTTTTATAAGTTTGTTGGGAATGCCTGGGCTCACACTCTATAATGAGAATTATATACTGGGTACTAGATGTGACAATCTGAATTTTATGAACCCCAGAAAAAGGTTATGTTCTTAAAATAAGCTATTCCTGTGGGTGTGGTACACTTTGATTGCATTAAATTTGTTTGAGGGGACTTTGATTAGATTACTTGAAAAGATCCCTTTAGGCTTTTGATTAGACTACGTCAGTACAGCATGAACAGGCTTGGGTCTCTGCCCTCTTGCTGGGTCTGATATAAAAGGAGATACAGGGAGAGACAGACACAGAGAAAGGAAGCTGCCATATTGATCCTGCCATGTGAAAGAGAGGAAGCAGGAAAACAGAAGCCCAGAGGGCTGAGGGAGGTCCCAGAGTCTGGAACCAGCAGAGCACAGAGGCACAGACAGAGGCCCCACAAGAGGCTGGGCCCATGGAGTAGCTCAAGGCTGAAGAGACAAGTCATATGCCTGATTGCTCACAACTGAACTCTAGCAGAAAGCAGAGCAGCTGAGACTGAAAGATGAGGCCCGGTAAGAGACAAGCCCCATGCCTGGTTGCCTACCGCTGAGCTCAGGGAGATGGGAGATTCTGGAGGGTAAGGCAGAGACCTCTACAGAGATCACCGGCCATCTTTGCCACATGGCAGGACCCCGGGATCACCAGTAACTGACTTTGGTGGGAAAAGCCTCTCTGACAGTTCTTTGATTTGGACATTTCACAGGCTTGGAAGTGTAAGCTTTTATTCAAATAAGTCCCATTTATAAAAGGCAACCCATTTTTGGTACTTTGCATTGGCAGCCCTGTAGCAAACAAAGACACTCTACATATTTGTATGTACAAGCCATTACAAATGATATACATAGATTCTGTTATCAGTCTCTACTTCCTTCTCAGCAAGGTATAGGATCAGCCCTTCCCATCACCTTAACCGAAACAGCTAAGCAAATCATTCTTACCCAGTCTGGACCCATTTCACTGTCTCCTACATTGTGATTGTCCCAGCTAGCTCTACCAGGTGCCTGCAATGTGTCTTTTGATGGTTGGTTGGTTTGGTTGGGAATTTTTGCTTATTATTGATCTAGATGAAGGGTCAGAAAACTAGCCTACTGGCCAAATCTGGCCCATGGTCTGCTTTTGTAAATAAGTTTTATTAGAACTCATGCATACTCATTTATTTCCATATTGTCTGTTGCTGCTTTGTTGTTACAAAGAGACTGAGTGGAGTAGTTGTAACAGAGCTTGTATGGCCACAGAATCTAGAATATTTACCATCTGGACTTTTTCAGAAAAAAATTCTTAACCTTTCATGTAGATTATTAACCTGTGAGTGACTGCAGCCCTTAGCATCTTCAGAAAGAATCTACACTTACAGTGTCTTAGGTAGGTTTATTCTCTCTATAGTATTCTTTTGCAGGCCAGGGTGATAAGAGGTTTAAACTCCTTTTGATAAGAAAAGTTACTGCCCACTTAAAATGGAAATGGAAGCAAAAAAAAACTTTCCTCTCTGTCCACCCTAAAATAAAGAAATATGGGTGCCCTCTGTGCTAGATTGTTGGCAATTTGACACCATTCTCTCCTCTATATTTTCCCTTGTATCTCAAGGGCTAAAAGCCTGAGAACTATGTTTTCCAGAGTCCCTTGTCTGCAGGTATCCAGGCCAGACTGTGACAATAAAAAGGACTCCCAGAATATGTAAAGGCAGAGAAGAAACAGTGATATTATTGCTCTTCCAGCAGAGGTGGGCAAAGGCATGTGCTTCAGCCAGGGGACAGAAGGTTTTGCAGTAGGTGGCGAAAGTCACCCAATTCAATGCCACAGGCCGTGGTGCCCATCCCGTGGGTCATGCAACTTCTGACTCTCTGAAAGCCAGCAGGAACCTGAGAGCTAGAAGAGCCCTGCTGTCACCTTTTAGTCTCCAGTCTTTCCAACCATTTTATATACACCTAATCCTCTATTTTAAAGCCCATCTTGCTTGAAATACCTAGAATGATTTGAAATACCTAGAATGATTTATGTTTTCCTGTCTGAGCCTTGACTAGATACACCATGAAACTCCCTGGATAATGTAATTAAATATTCCCTTCAATGCCAAAAGCAATGGATGACAGTGTTGTGTTTTTTTAATATCCTTGTTTGGTAATTTGGTGTGCCAAGGTTCAAAGTCAACTAGGTGATTGATCCTAGTAATTTACTAATCAATCACTGTTGCTGAGGTATTGTAAATAACCAATAAATGCCTTTTGTTGCCATTGTTGTTATTATCTTTCAGGCAGAAGGTGACATGTGCAAGGATGCAAATGGGGGACCTGACGTGTGCTAGGGATAGAGGGTGGATTAGCTTCGCTGCAACGTGAGCCCTGGGAGGACTGGAGGGGATGATGTTAGCATACCTTTTATGCTAAGCCAAGGTATTTTAAATTAATATTACTGCCTGTTTTCTCAGCCTCTTGGAAAAGCATAAGAAAAGAAAATTAATGCATTTGCCTTTGATAATTTCAGGAAAGCTCGAAGTGACACCAAACTAGAGATAATGGGAAAGGCTTTCCTCCTGAACTGAACTCAGATGAGCTGTTTGCAGAGACTTTGCATACAACGGTGACAGCAGTCCTGAACTGACGTCAGGAACCCTGGATGCTAGTGCAGCTGGCCGAATGACCTTGGCCGAGTCACCCCTCACAGGGCCTTGTTCCTTTCCTCTACACAATGACCTAGACACCCTCGAAGGCTCTTTTGAGTCTGTGATTCTATTATCTATGGCTTAGAGGGAATTGAGTCAATGGAAGGCCTCAG
>JAQZBX010000924.1:36571-77561 GCA_029593785.1 Cabassous unicinctus
TTTTTTAAGTACACAGGAAAGCTTGACTTCGGTGGGGGGGAGGGGGCAGGAGGGAAGGCCAAGGGCTAGGGGAATTACTAAATAGAAAACAGATTGTTTAGCCTTTTGCCAGCCTTTGGATTTCCTTCTGCCAGGTATTCACAGACACCACGGTCAGGGTCAAGCCTGCTTTTCTGCAGAGAAGCTAAAGAGGAGGGACCAGAAACAAGACTGCAAAGATACTAACATGCTCTGTTGTGAATTTTTCAAAATTAATATGGAACAGAGTTTACTGGAATAGGAATGCTCTCTGTAGAGAACCACATTTTCAACTGCTTTCAAATTGTGGCTTTTATGAAAATCAAGCCATTTAAGATGCTGTCTTATTTTTTGACCATTCACAATTGATTTACACGAAGCATTATCCCTTTTAGGGAAGGGCATCAAACTAAAAATATTATCTGTTCGAGATTTTAGGCTGCCACGGAATTATCAGCTTGATCCCAAGTGAGCCCTTCTACAAAGGTAAACAATGCTGCGGTATTTTAAGTCATCCAAGTCCTTTTAATTAAGGAAGAAAGTCTTGTTCTCTTTCCATTCCAAACACTGCCTTTCTTTATACCGCTTATTAATTTATTTACAGGCATTATTTGCGACAATGCGTTCTGCTCCATTTGGGAAGGCTGCATGGTTGTCATCGGTTTAGTGTCTCTCTAGAACTCACTGTTTTGATAAATAGAACATTCTGCATTTATGAGTATCAAAAGGGACTTGCGCAAGGATTTGAAATTCGACTTGCCAGCTGTGTGCTCCGGGCAGAGGGAACTCATGGGCCTGTCTCACCGTCCCTTGACTCTGGCTGTCCTTGCTTAAGTCAGACAAGGAATTTCAATGTCTGCATCTCTTGTTTTCCAAGTATTTGGAAAGCAGCCACTGTGGTCATCCAGATCAGCCAGTGTTTCTAAATGGATCTCACAGGCCAAGGAAAGAGAGAATATTTGGGATGAAGAATCTGTTGAGATGTTATTTCTGAAGGGAATGACAGGTTGCAGATCAGGGTGAGGTTATACAACATCGTCACCCTGGCTACCATTTCCTAAGTAACTACTGTGTGCCAGGCACCAGGCCAGCCAGGTATTAATCCATTTGATCTTAGTCCAATTGCAAATGATGCCCATTTTACAGATGAGGAAAATCAGCTTCAGAGTAATGAATGACTTAACCCGTTGGCTTATAGCTAGTGTCTCAGTTTCCCCGTTGTGATCACAAATACCACAAAACAAGTTGGTTTAAACAACAGGAATTTATCGGGGCCCATGGCTTGGTGAGTGGTAGGCAGACTACAGCTCAGCACCCACTCATACCCTCAGCACGGCACCTTTGTGAAGGGTCAGGTTATATAAAATTTCAGGCTGATGTAAGGGTCAGCCAGATGTACCTAGCCCTGGAATCTAGGCCCCTCCGCAACTCCAAAGTTTTTCTCGATACCCACGTGATAGGGTGACCAGAGAGCAAATGAGAAAATTCTGAGCTGGTTGAAACACTTTACTTAAAAAAGTACCAATTAATAAAACTATGTCAATGTAGAAGGAAGTCTTTAGGACATGCTTCAGGGTTCCATACTTAGTTCTGTCCTATTCAACACTGCTGTCAGTGGTTTATGATGTAGGATCATGCAAATCCAATTTAGGGATGAAATGAAGCCAGGAGGGCTAACTAACATGACAGATGATAGGATCAAGATTTTGACAGGCTGGGTTACTGTGCTGAAACTAACAAGGAGGATAATGGTAAAACCCTACACTTCAGATGAAAGGAAAAATCAATAGCTATAGCTCAGCTATAGATTTAAAGAGGTGTGCCACAAAGGGAAGTATATTTTACATGGTACAGTTGCACTTTGTTCTTCTCAAGTTCAAAATAAGTAAAAAATGTGACATAGCTTCTTTAAGATGTAATAGTATTGAAATAAAAAGATAAACTATGAACGCCTCTGAGATGGCAGGCCTTCTGTGATGTGCATAGGCATGAAAGCATTGGACACAAGCAATTCTAGGAGTGACCACATTTTAGGAGGAACACAGACAAAATAAAGTACAGAAGAGAAGGACAGCCAGACATATTTAGAAATCATTTTAACTGAAGTGTGAAGAACTGAGCACTGGTATAACAGGGAAGGAAATAACTGAAGGGAGACATAAGAGGGCTCTTCAAGTACTGAAAGGAAGAAGAGCCAGTCTTATTTTTGTGCACTTCCAAAGAGCAGAAATAAGATATATAGACAGAAATTTCAGGTTGATGTAAGGAAAGTCTTCCTCAAAATTGGATGTGGCTGGTGAAACATCTGAGACACTCCATGGAAAGAGGAGGTCCCCTGATCACTTTATCCAGTGCTTTCCTAAAATGGACATACTATATCAAAAACATTCACTTGTGCTCTAGGTCTCATAAACCTAACAAAACGATGGGAAGTTAATTTGGCATGACAAATTTGGCATGACAAATTTGGCAAACAGATATTTGTACATCAATGTTTATAGCAGCGTTGTTGACAAGAGCCAAAGGGTGGAAGCCACCCAAGTGCCAATGGATGAATGGATAAACAAAATGTAGTATATGAAATATCTAGAAGAAGCAAATGTCTTTGAGACAGATAGTAGATTCTAGATTACCAGGGGCTGGGCATGGGGGTGGGGAAGTAAGGGTTATTGCTTGTTGACTGCAGTTTCTGTTTGATGTGATGAAAAAGTTGGAGTAATGGATATTGGAGATGGTAGCACCATATTGTGAATGTAATTAATACTACCAATTGTATGGTTGAAAACGGCTACATGGGAAATTTTTAGTTGTATATATGTTACAACAAAAAGTTAAAAATAACAAAGTTCCTCCTCTGAACTGCTGTACTCTGTGCACCTAGCTAGCTCCACAAACGCCAGCTATCTCCACTTCACATTGTCACCTTCTATGTGTTTCTACCTCCTCTCTGTGCAGCTTGCAGATCCAGCTCACTCTCGTCTCTGAAATCAAGCCCTCCCACACTGATTCGCTCAGCCTACAATGACCTTTTCTTTCAGTATTAGATATTTTGGTTACAAGTAACAGACACTCAGATTGAGCTAGTTTATGCATAATGGAGAATTTATTAGCACACAAGACCAAATAGTACAAAAGGAAAAAGTGGATCCAGTCTTGGAAACAACGGAACCAGGGAATGAAAATGCACACTTCCCCTCTCCTTGTCTCTCCTTTCCACCTCTCTGTGTGTCAGCTTCATTCTCTCAGGCTGGTTGTCCCTAACAGGCTGGAACCAAGAGCCTCTGGGTTTGTATTCGTAGCTTCAATCTCAGAGTGTGAGTTTTTCAAATCACCTTTATGGGGGTACAGTAAGATGCACCCATTTTAAGTGTACATTTCTGTAAGTATTGAAAAATATAGACACCCATATAACCATCACTGCCACCATAATCTAGAATATTTCACTACCTCAGCTCAAGTTTTAAAGAAGCCAGGGAAGGATTCTGGTGACTCTTTAGCCAGTACCTGTTCTATAATCCACCATCAGGGGTGGTGGACCATGGCGGACAGCCTCCACGAAATCAAACGGCTGCAGTGAAGGAAGAGCAGAGGCGTGGTTCCTAGGGAAATCATTAGGAGTTTGGAAAAAAACACCCTGTGTCAATCTAGGTCCAATCAGAAATTATATAGTAATTTTAAAAGGGAAAGTTTAATTTAAAGAATCATTAACCATAACACGAGATTGGATAACAAAGCCATGGCTAATAAGCAGTAAAGAGAACTCTAAAGAACATCAAAATAGCAACCAAAAGGATGAGTTAGAACACCCAAAAGAGAGGACCTCTTAGGACTGCGACTCAGACCTGGGGTGGCTCACTGAATGGTGGAGTGGTGTAAACCAGTGGGACTTGTTGGAAATCCACCTTCTAGGGTACCGGGGAGGTGTGTCGCTGGAGGCAAACCACACAGACAACCAGTGAGGAAATGAAGGTGGACCTGCTGAGTGCTGGGAGCTGCTGGCTGCTATGCGGTGCAGGAGCTGCCCCCTGGGAAGCCATGTGTGCTACCAGAGCCAGGCACTGAAGCAGCAGCAGGCCGGGCAGGGCCTGCCAAGCAAGCATGCCTGAACCAGGCAGCAAACCCTTTCCTCCTGCGACGTCTCTCCATCACCCTTAACTGACAAAGCTTACCACCACACCAGCTGACAAAGAAAAAATATTCACAGGCCCATATCCATTTTCACAGATCAGACAAAAATGGTGAATTGGGTACTGAGAGGCAATGCATCAATAATTAGCACATACCTCAATTTATTTCTACTAAATATCTCCTGAATCCTATAATACCTATAGTTTATATTACCCAATCTAATTTTGACTACATGTGTTTAGTTATTTCTTGTATGTATCTGTGCATAGATACATATATATTAGCCTTCTCAACTGAGTTAGGAACTCCCAGAAGATAAGAAACATGCCCTAAATTACTGTAGGTTTCTCCTCTTCCTGTCATACAACTCAATGACAAAAAGACAAGCAATTCAATTTAAAATTGGGGAAAAAATTTGAATGACATTTTTCCAAAAAGGAAATACAAATGGCCACACAGCACATGAAAAGATGCTCAATATCACTAGTTATTAGGGAAATGCAGTTCAAAACTATAATGAGATAACATTTCATCCCGTGCAGAATGACCATTGTTAAAAAAAAAATAGAACACTGTAAGCACTGGAGAGGATGTGGAGAAATAGGCACACTCCCTCACTGTTGGTGGGAGTATAAAATGGTGCAGCCTCTGTGGAAGACGGTTTGGTGTTCCCTCAGGAAGCTAAATATAGAACAGCCATATGATCCGGCAATCCTGCTACTAGGAATATATTCAGAAGAACTGAAAGGAAGGACGTGAACAGATATTTGCACACCAATGTTCATAGCAGCATTATTCACAATTGCTAAAAGATGGAAACAACTTAAGTGCCAGTCAACCGATGAATGGATAAACAAAATGTGGTATATACATACGATAGAATACTATTCAGCTGTAAGAAGAAATGAACTGGGGAAGCACATGACAACATGGACAAACCTTGAGGATATTACGTTGAGTGAAATAAGCCAGACACAAAAGGATGAATATTGTATGGTCTCACTGATATGAACTAAATATGATGAGTAAACTTACAGTGTTGGACCATAGAGTATAGGTTAGTAAGAGACAAAATGTAGATGGAGAAGGAGCTGATGCTGAATGTGTGTAGAATATTTAATAAGGTCAAATTGTAAATATGTGGTAATGGATGGAGTTAATGGTAGCACATTACAATGAGTATAACAGACACTGCTGATTTATAAATGTGATTGTGGCTGAAAGGGGGTAGTCTAGGGAGGTTACTGTTAGTTGAAAGACAGAGGATAATCTAGAGCCTGCATAACATAGAGATTTTGGTTTTAGATGAGGATTGTGGTTAATAACATAAATACAAGAATGTTCTACTACAAGCTATTAAGGATATGGTGATACATGGGAAAAATACAACTAATGTAATTTATAGGCTATACTTAACAGTAATATTGTAATATTTTGGCAGCAAAGGCAAAAGGTACAATATCAATGCTAAAGATAAAAAAAAGGATATGGGGTTTAGTGTTATGAGATATGAATATGATTAGCATTTTTTTCTTGATTTTCTTCTTTAACAAGGAGAACTTGATCATGTCATTTAACCAATCTGTGCTCATTTGTGTATCTTTCTGAGCACAGGAAAAACAACTGATATTGTTTTTAGGATTAAATGAGATAAATGTGCTTGGACAGACTTTTTAGAGCAATGCTTCCATAATTTGCTAAGCTGCCTTTTGTCTGTTATTTTATCTTTTGAAGCTGAAATAAAGTTTGCTTAAAATAAATTTTAAGAAGATAGTTAACACAGGTTATGAACTTAGGATCACTGATAAGGTATCAGAAGAGAAATTGGACAAGGAGTCTAGTTCAAGAACCACCACTCCTATCACCTGGCCAATAACCTGTCACAGTGCCCCTCCTCCCTGTCTAGATCTAACACTGTGAGTCTAAGAGGCTGTCATAAACAGAAGCTCTCTCCATTATGAATGAAATGAGGACACTGTGCTTGGTTAAAGGATGCTTAATTAAGCTAGAGTTTTAATTACATACTCCTTTTTTAAACTTGTCTTTTGCTGGTTTAAGAAATCCTTTTATTATCACCTTCCTCTCTTGCTATTGGCAACTTGCTGTTTGGCTCTTATGTGGCCAGAAAAGCAATCAGGAGAGAGGCATTTATATTATGATATCCATGAATGTAAGAATCTCAAGGAAAAAAAGAAACTTTAAAAACATAACTGGATTTAATCAATTAACCAATATTTATTGAATGCCTAGCACTGTCCCAGAGCTCTGTTGTATGTGGTGTATACATTTTGGCCACCCCTTCGCTAATACACACTATGTATTTATGATCAACATGGACACTAAACTCGTGTCTATACTGGTAGTTAGAATTTTTAAAATGAAAATTGCATTTTAGTGCACTAAAAATAGACCCTTCAAATTGTGACTATTTCTTAATGAGGAAAGGCCACTTAATTACTTCCCTCACATTCAGATATATTAAAAAAATGCAGCCTCACATTAATTTATTTGATACCTCACATTTCCCATGAGTTTCTTTCGGCTAGGCAGAGTACGTTAATCCAAAATATAAAGTTAATCCAATGAAACGACTTAAGCAGCCCCTGTCATTAAATGCTGTGCTGGATATTTTAAATACCCTCAAACTGCCACGCTCTTTCCAAGAGGGTGACCAGACACAAGGAGGTCACGGGGTATTGTATGTGAATGACCTGTGGAGAGATGACGAGAGTCCCGGATGCACGCAAGGTCATCTGAAGCACTGCTGGTCTCTGTTACACAGGGGCTGGCCAGTGCTACTCCTTCTCCCTGGACCCTCATCAGCATTTGACGTCGTTGATCCCTCCCTCCTCCTTCTGCATTGGGCTTCTCTTGGCTCTCTCTTGGCTCTCTTCATTAGCCAGCCTTCTCAGTCTCCTTCGTGGGTTGCTCCTGATCTCCCCAACCTCTCCACCTTGCATTCCCCAGGCTTCAGTCCCTTCTTTGCCTCCACTCACTCCCTACATGTTCTTACCAGCCTTGTGGCTTTAAGAAGCATCTATATGCAGCAATTCTCAAATTTATATCTACAGGCCAGCCTCTCCCCCCAATGCCAGACTCGTTTGTTCAGCTTTCTACCTGACGATTTCAATCCTATGTCTATAAAGCATCTTAAACCCAACATGCCCAATCCTGAATTCCTGATTATCTCCCCAAAATGAGCCCCTCCTATACTCTGGACATGGCAGGCATATATCATTTCAGGTGTTCATGTAGTAAACCTTGCAGTCAGTCTTAACTCCTCTCTTTCTCTCAGGTCCTATTTCCTTCTGTAAGTAAATCCTGTAGGCTCTGTCAATGTCCAGAAGCTAATCAACTCTTATCAGCTCTACTGCTTTCACCTGGTCCAAGCCGCCATCATTTCTCATCTGGATTATGAAAAGACCCCATAATTGGTCCCCCTGCTTCCACCTTTGCCCCTTAGTATATTTGCACACAGTAGCCAATGTGATGGTTTTAAAATGTTATTTCTGATGATTTATGCTTCTGCTCAAACCCCCTGATGCCTTTCCATCTAACTTGAAGTAGTGAGGCATGACCCAAGCTGGGTCTCAGCCCTTTTGCTGGAGCCTTATGTAAAGGGAGAACTAAAGGCAGAGACATACAAAGCGCCACCATTTACTCCTGCCATGTGAGAGAGGATTCCTGGATCGCCTGCAGCTATAGAAAGACTAAGAAACTCTGAGAGGCTGAGAGAGAGGCCAGAGACTTGAATCAGTGGAGCAGCCCAGAGAAGAGAGATGACCCAAATGCCTGATCACTCACAGCTGAGCTCGGGGAGAACGTGAGCCTGGAGGAGAAGGCAGAGACCGCTGCCATTTTGCCTTACCACATGGCAGGAATCCAAGATCATCAGTAGCCAACCCTTGGTGAGACAGCATCTCTGATGATGACGTCTTGGTTTGGACATTTTCACAGCCTCGGAACTGTGAGCTCTTACCCTAATAAATTCCCATTGTAAAAGCCAACTCATTTTCTGGTATTTTGCATTGGCAGCCTTTAGCAAACTAAAACAGCATAGTTAAAAGAATTTTACAATGAATACCCATACGCCCACCACCCAGTTTCTACCACTAACATTTAAATATACGTGCTTTTTATTATCTATCTATCATCCCTCTATCCAACCTTCAATCCACCTTATATTTTTTACATATTTCAAAGTAAATTGCAGACCTCTACATACTTCCCCCTAAATACTTTAGCATACTTATCATTAACCTGTTATACTAGTTTAAAGTTATTTGCCTTTTGATGTAAAATTTATCAATAATGATATATATAAATCTGAAGTGCACATTTGCAGATGTTGAAACACATGGATAACTCTGCATTACCCAAATTTCAGTCAGGAAACAGATCGTTACCATTACCCCAGGAAGTTCCCTCATGCCATCTCCCAGTCAATCCCAAGCCCTCCCATCCCTAGAGGCAAGCAATATTCTGGTTTTTATCCACCATAGATTAGATTTGCCTTTTCTAGAACTTCAGATGGAATCATACTACATGTGCTCTTTGGGGTAAGGTTTCTTTCACATAACTGTAGGATGAGAGAAGCTGCAGAAATAGGACCTTGCCGTCCTGGCCATCTCTGAATTACTCACTGAGACCCTAGCTGTATCAGTGAGGCGCCTCCACTGTACCCATTCAGCCCCAGCCAAGTCAACCCACAGAATCTAGAGAAATAATAAATGTTTGTTGTTTTAATCCACCATGCTTGGAGGGTTTTGTTATAGAACAAAACTGACATAAAAACAATAAAATTTATATTGAGAGGTATTTCAAAATGTGTATACTATTATACTAATATCCTATTATAATAATATATTAGTGTAAACAACTTAAGTGCAAGGGAAAGCTTTGCTTACCCTGAGGAAAAAAACATGTTTGTTCCTTGTAGATTGTTTTGTCTTATGGAATTGATCCATTTTCCCATTTTATATGGGCTCTGAGAAACACAGAGCCAATTTGTGGCCCATCTTTAGCAACTGTGTACCCTTCTTTATGTACAAACTCTCGCCTAAGTTTTGACTTTCTATTCTTTCTGTCTATAGTTCCCTGTTCTTGATTTATAACTCATTTAGAATTTGCTTATTTTGGCTTATGTATTTTTATAAGCTGTCTCAAATGATTTTGGGAATGATATTAGATATAAGCATATAAATCTAATGTAACCATTTATGAATATAATGCCTGAACCATAAAATGCATACTATTTGCTTTGTAATAAAGCCACCATGTTTCATTGTACTATACTCACATTTTGTAAAAGATTTAAGATAAAACTGGTGAGCTCTGAATTAGAAACAATCATTATCTTAAACAAAAAAGCAAGCAAACAAACAAAGAGACAAAAAACCATTTTTATAAAATTTCAAATTCTATAAAACTGAGAAGATGCTTCTTGCTTGCAGAATTAGCATAAATTAGAATATAATTAACAAAACAATTTAGTTTCATTATGTCTTTAGAAACAATATTAAAACAATCACCTAGTTTTCAAACATTGTAAGTGCTCCTTATATTATTGTTAATCCAAGCTTGAAAGAACTTAGTTTTTTCTGCTTTTTAAAAATAGGTATAATTTTTAACCAGACATTTGGATAATGTTAAACCATTTTACAATGTTGATCCATTCTTCTCCCAATCAAATTATTCTTGAAAGAAATATGATAAAGTTAATAGACCAAAACAAGTTACAGATCTTGAATTAACCAGAAGTGATCTCTTAAAAATGACAAGATTGCCCTTTTATGATAACAAATACAGACCTACTATCTGAAAGTGGACCAGAATCTAAGATTGGGGGGGAGGGCAGTCAACTGTGAAATAGGTTGTCAAAAATATAAGTCTAAAATACGATTCGACCAGAAAAATATAAATACCAATTGTGTTGGAAAGTCTAGGAGGTTCATTTACTTAGCAGAACAAAATCAGCTGAGGCTCCAACAGCACAATTTGGAATTCCACAATAAAAAAGTTTACTTGGGAAGTGGATGTGGCTCAAGCAGTTGGGTGCCTGCCAACCACATGGGACGTCCCGGATTCGGTTCCTGGTGCCTCCTAAAAGATGAGCAACACAGTGAGCTGACGCGACGAGCTGACGCAACAAGATGATACAATGAGATGATGTTATGATGCAATGAGATGACGCAATGAGGAAACACAATGAGAAATACAACAAGCGGGGAGTGGAGGTGGCTCAAGGGATTAGGCACCTCCCTCCCACATGGGAGGTCCCAGGTTCGGTTCCTGGTGCCTCCTAAAAAGAAGACGAGCACACAATGAACGGACACAGAGAGCAGACAGCAAGCACAAACAACGAGGGGGGAGGGAGAAATAAATAAATAAAATAAAATAAAGTTTACATCAGTGACAAACCTCCTTCCCATAATTGGAATGCTTCAACATTAAACATGTAATCCAAAAGTAATTGGAAGGCAGTATACGTTTCCATAATTAGTCCATCACTTTTATTTACTTCATGTATAATACATGGCAGCCCACAACGTAAAAATAAATTAACAGCTGAATGTCAAATATCTCCTTTTATTTAGGCCATCTGCTTAGGTGTTCAAACTGACATCCACTGGCATGAGAAATTAGAGACCAGGGAAATCTGACTATCAGAGAAAAGCTATTGCCAAAAGGACCAAACATCAGGACTTGTTCTAGCTGGCTTCCCCCTCCATCGCCACTGCAACAACTTCCCAAAACCCCAGATTTCATAACCTAAGTTATTGTTGATGCAAGTCTTGACTACATTTCAGCACACAGGAAACTGAATCAAATTTTCTCCTCTAAGAATTTGATCCCCATGTTATCTTGGATTATGTTATTTGGGGAGAAAGTTCCTCTGGACTCAGAGCCAATTGCTGCCCAAGTATGGAGTAGTGCCTGCTGGCCAGAGGTTCAGTCCAGGCACCCCATTTTTGTTTGCTTGCTTGTGTTGTTAAGGAAGGAGAATTCTGGAGAATCCTGACCGGCTCCCTTTCTTTGTAACAACTAGTTAGTCTACGATTTTGGAGACTTTGATAGTCACTCCCTAGATGCAATCCTTACCAGATCAGGGATGGCCAAGAGGCTAAAGGGCAAAATTCAGAGCCAGTACTTCTGGGATTTCCTCTTCCTGCCCTCTTCTCACAATACGATCCTTAATCGCAGCTCATGAAAGCCAAGTCAAAGGGCTTTCAGCTTCAGAACTTCCCTATCTGCCCAAGCAAGATGTCATTTTACCAGTCAGAAAGACTCTTTCATTTCAAAAGCAAAGTACAATCCAACCACATTTGATGCCACCTGATACTGCCCATCCATCTCTTAATAAACTTGGAGGCCTCTCTGAAATATTTTCTAACTACTCATCAGGTTCATTTCAATAAATGTCATCCTTCAAAAAGGAAAGAAGGGAAGAAAGTGACTCAAGTGCCAATAATGCTGCTCCCCACCCCAGCCCCCACAGAGTGAAAAGAGAAGCCAGCTGGTCCGTGCGACCCCTTAGAACTGTCTCTATGAGCAAGTCGGGTCGGAACCCTAAAGAGGGTCCATGGTACAACTGACTTGGCTTGACTTTCAACTTTAATGTAAATGTCTTCTGTGGTTTGGGACAAATTGCACCACCATCCCTTTCTCTTCTGAAGAATAATAAAAAAGAATTTATTGTACTTGTAACACACCTTTCATCACCATAGCTCAAATGCTTAGATTAGCTCCCTACCTACCTATCACGCTGTGATGTGAAAATTAATTAGCTAATGTCTGTAAAAAGCTTTCAAGATGAAAAGTGCCATATGAGTGCTAAGTGCCACCTTTGAGTACCAAAAAAGACGACCTCAGAGAGAATATAATAGATCCGCAGGGGAATGCGTGAATAGCTCACTTGAAGAAGCAAGGTAACAAAAAATAAATAAATACAGTAACCTTACAGAATAGACTTCCGAAGTCATAGACTTTATTGGGCAAGAAAACAAATAAGCACATAGGTATAGAAGGGAACTTTGGGACGGACCCGGGACCAGGGCCAGTGGAATGAATACTCATTGGAGTGCCACCAAACCCACATTGGGCTCTTGGGGGGATGGGAGTAAAACCAAGTATTCTCAAAAGAGGTGTAATTCAATAGGTCTTGATGGAGTATGTGCCTGCAGACCAGTGACCCCGTCTGGCAAAAGGGAGAAATGAATGCCTTATAGATAATTCATCACTTCATAATTTTCAGAGTCCTTCCACATAGCCCATCTGTCTTCACCTGCTACACTTTGAGGTAGGTAGAAAATGAATATTGTTATTCCCATTTGACAGGTGAGGACTTTGAGGTTCAAAACAATTGATTTGACCAAGATTACAGAGCTAGCAAGAGAAGAAGGAGGAGTTACAACACAAGTCTTTACACCGCAAACCCAAGGTTCTTTCTGTGACATCATGCTTGTTTATGGGATTTGTACAATTAGAAGGCATTGCCAATACATTTCAAAAGGTTTTAATATGTGTGCATTCTTTCACCAACAATTTCATTTCTAGCAATTTATCCTAAGTAATTAAAATATGCTCAAATATCTAGATACTGGGTTACACACTGAAGCATTATTTATAAAAGTGAGAAATGGAAACAATCTAAATGTTCAGTAGAAATGATTGAATAAATACTGGTATACCCATAAGAAGGAATATTGGGCAGCCATTTAAAATAATATAGACATATTTATTGACATGAAAGACTTTACTCCCATTGTTAAATTTTACACAATATAATCCTTTGAAAATTAATTTATGCACATGTCATAGAACAATAGCTAGAAGAATATGGAACCAATATTAACCATGGTTACCCCTGGTTGACCGGATGATAGTGATTTTTCATTTTCATCTATTGCATAATCCGTACTTTCACAAATTTATTCCATTTATTTGTGTATTAAAAATCGCTCTAAAAAGGACTGCCATAACTGCATAAGTCACCTAGTAATCACCACAAAAGGGCTGGACTTAGGAAAGGTTGGTTTTATTTAAAATGGTTCCCTACAAATGCCCTAAACAGATCCAGAGAGTAAGGGAAGCCTGTTCCCTCCCTCTACCCTTCACTTGGTTGGCACTGGATAAGATTCATGAAGATGGCATTGCCCCTTCTTAGACAGCAGTCCATCTAAACACCTGTTAGTGTTCGTTAAATCACTGCTTTCCTTCTTCCACATCAGCCTGCTCTGTTACATACAAGAAAATACTGGTTCTGCACTGAGATGAGAAATAGGCTCTAGAAATGTCCCACTCTCTGCTAGTACTAAGGAGTGCACTAAGGTGAAACCTGATTTCAGAAGAATACAAACAGGTTCCAAATCAATGAATTTGAGTTGCAGCAAAAGAAATGAAACATTAGATACTAGGAAAAGATTGCCAGAAGGAAGAGAGGGAAACAAAGAACTCTTAGAAGATACAGAATAAAAGATTTTTAGAGTTAGTGTTGTAGGCAGAATCCCAAAATCCCCCTCTATGATTGCCCTAATCCCTTGAACTGTGAATATGATGATATGTCATATTCCTGATAATGTTAGGTTATATGGTAAAAGGTATTTTGCAGGTTAGGTTACTAATCAGTTGATTCTGAGCTAATCAAAAGGGAGATTATCAGAGTGGACACAATCTAATCCCATGAGCTCCTTAAAAGCAGAGTTTTCTTGGGACTGGTAGCAGAAGTTAGCAAGATCTGAAGCACAGGAAGAATTTGAGGTACCATTACTGGCTTGAAGATGGAGGGGGCCATGTGATAAGGTATGTGGATGGCCTCTTGAACCTAAGAGCAACCCCTGTTTCTCAGTCAGCAAGAAAGTGGGGATCCAGTCCTTCCATCACAAGGAACAGAATTTTGTCAACAACCCGATTGAGCTTAGAAGTGGATTCTTCCCCAGAGTCTTCAAATAAAATCCCAGCATGGCCAATACATTGATTTTGACCTTGTGGGACCCTAGCAGAAAAGCAGCAGAGCCCCCCAGGACCACTGACCTAAAGAACAGTAAGATAATAAATGCAGTGTTGTTGTAAGCCAGTAAGTTTGTGTATTTGTTATGCAGCAATAGAAAACAATGCAGTTAAAAAGTGCCATAGAAACCATGCTGCCCGTTTCCCTCATTTTATCCCTAAGGAAACTGAGACCCAGGGATGTTGAGGGATTTGGGGGGAAGTTAAGACAAAACTGGGGATGCACAGAGGTCACACAGGTCCATTGTCTAGTGGTCTTTCCATCACCCCACTTCCCTGCTCACAGTGAGCTTTCCAGCACCACTTTTATACAACTCAGCTTAGAGTTTAAGAGGAATGATTTAAGGTCCCTTCCAGCATTATAATTCTAAAAAAAATGAACTAAAATTGATATGGAATGCTCAGACACTTCTTCAACTTAGAAACAATCAATAACATTTATAACTTTCACCTGAGATTTAATAGGCTGACAATACCATACAGTCCACTGGCTTCTCCATTAAGTGACAATTTCAGGTTTCGATTCAGTGAAGTTCAGCAAATTTTACCATATTCAAATTCCCAAGGAGGTTACACGTGGAGGAATCTTTAGAGGCAGTATTCTACAACTTTCCCAATCTGGAGTGCTTTAAATTATTTGAAAAAAAAATAAAAGACGAAGAAAGCTAAGAAATTTTTATTCAGAAAAACCTTCTTTAAAAGTCACCTATATTTTCACATTGTTTCTTAGACAGACTATAAATGTGCTATCACACTTATTTAATTCTAGTAACTTATTCTGAAAGCACTGCCTTTGGTTGCATTTCTAATAATTGTCTAAACTAAGACAAACGTTAGTTCCTGCCTCTCCTGGGATTAATTAAACGAGTATCATTAATAAGTGTAACACAATTCATGCTAATACGATGGATAACCGGGAACTTGAATAGGAATGAGAAACCTGAACTGAGCTTGCTCACCTTCTAAGCATGATTAAATTGAGCACACAAATCATGTTGTGTTTGAAAAGGCAGCTTTTAAAATGACACATATGCCTCCAGATTCATTTTTTCACAAACTGCTTTTCCCTTGGATGATCCCATGTTTATTCAGCTCTTAGTATCCATGGTTTCCCCCACACCTGATAGAGGTGATGCTGAATGGTGATTGATGACCTTAACTGTTAATCAGGTCCAGTTCTTCCAGGCATGGGAGGGTCACTCAAGAGGAGCCAAGACCTTCAAAATACATCTGCGTGGCACAATTTGATCTTCAATTCCTCACTAATCATGTTCCACAAGCAGCTCTGACACTCACTTGATTGTAGAGTTTTTCTTTTATTTTACAGATCTCAGTTCTCAAATTCCCAGGTTTTTACCCTAGAGCAGCACTATCCAGTACAATTCTTTGCAATGATGGTAATGTTCTCCGAGCTGTTCAGTATGGTGGCCACTAGCCTCATGTGCCTATTGAGAGCGTGGGATATGTCTAATGTGAAAGAGGAACTGAACTTTTCCTTTTATTTAATTTTAGTTAATTTAAATCTAAATAGTCACATGTGGCTACTGCATTGCATATCACAGACTTAGAAATTTAGAACAGGATTGGAGAAAGCTATTTAGGGTCCAAGCCAGGCAAGCTCTGGGGAAGAATGCATGGGCTTCTTAAGTGTAGTTTTCTTCAGGAAATCTCATCTACTATGGTGGTCTTGCTTTAGCCTAGATTATCCAGACATTCACTGGATAAATGTCATATTCTAATTATATTCCTTTTTGCGTATAATATTATTAATAATAATAACGACTTCTATTTTAAGAGTGTCTATTGTGGCCCAGACCTTTTGCCAGAGATGATTGTATGGAATCTTCTAAGGAAAGGTTTCTGCATGAATGCATTGCTCCGTTCATTGTACAAGCATTACAACTGAAGCTAAATAAAGGAATCCATTGTGTTTCAGATCTGTTATTTGCAGCATTTGAAGTTTCCATTATATCCATATGTTTTACCTTACAATATACTGTAACAATCAAAGTATAGCTAAATTATTGGCATTATGTTTCATTCCATAATGGTAGAACATGTTAGATATCGTATTTCATCACACAAAAGACATCTCACTGCTTCTCGCCAAGATTTGATTCAAAGACTGCCATGTTCTGATTTCTTTGCAGCAAAGAACCAAAAACAATTGTGGATACAAGAAGGAAATTTTTAATCTGAAAGCGTCGACACCAAATAAATCTCCTTAGATCTTTGGGCCAACAGGCATCCAGAAACAAACATCTTGGTAGCTGTGAGACAGAGCAAGTTTCTTTGCAGGAGGACACAGGACTGGAGTATTTGCCAATTGAACAATACAGTGGCTGGGTCTGGAAAATCAGGGGTTATGGGATGAGGAAGACCTCCTTTCCCCACCCTCCCGCCCCCACAAGAAATGTTCTGCTAACCCAGGTCCTCAATTTTGAGAAGACTCAGAATTGAGGATTCTGGTTATGACACTGTTTCATATGCAAAGATGAAGAGAAGTGGTCCTCACCAACAATCCACCAATACTATTGCAGAGCAGTTTGTATAGAATGTTCTGAACCTTTTTTTTTTAAAAGATTTATTTATTTATTTTATCCATTTTAAATGCCCCCTTCCCCATTTGCTGTTTTTTGTGTCCATTTGCTGGGTAATTCTCTGTGTCTGTTTCCTGCCATCTCTTCTCATCCTCCTCCTCCAATCTTCATCAGGATTCGATCCTGGAGACCTCCGATGTAGGAGAGAGGTGTTCTGCCTCGGCTCCTGGTTTTCAGAGCTTTCGGAGCATCTCGTCTTATCTCTCCCCTGCGTCTCTCTCCTGTTACGTCATCATCTTACTGCATGGCTCCCGGGGCCTGGTGGCTCACCGGCACACAGAGCATTTTTTTTTTTATTTTACCGGGAGGTCCCTGGGATCGAACCCAGGTTCCTCCATATGGCAGACGGATGCCCAACCATTTGAGCCACATCCGCCCCCTGTTCTGAACCTTTCATACCCAGGAAAACATTAAGGTGTTGATGATCAAGTGTAATTCAACCAAGTTGGTAAAGTACTATCTTAAAGCTGAAAAATTAACAACTCAGTTCCGAGACTGGCTGTCACCAGCAGGCAGAGAGCTGTGGTACACAAAAACACCAGTTTGTATGATAAAAGCTTGACAGCCTTGCCTACACACAAACCAGAGAAAATCACATGCTCGTGACAGCTACAACAGCAGCAATTTTAAACCTCTCACTGATGAAATGCACTTTGCAGTCATAACTCTTGCATAAATCTAGATGTCACTTTTTTCATGTTATAATTTTGTGATCCAATGGATCATTGTGTAGATCCTATACCTGCAAATGAGCCCTATAATGCAGACTGCGCACAAATCACTGAGCTATCATTGACATCAGGGGTTTGTCTGCTGGGTTATTAACAGATATTTTTTCATCTAGAAGAACAGACTAAAATCAATCATTCTGATAACTAGGCATGGCATGAGCTGTCTGCACTTTCATTTCAATCTGATTAATCACATATACACAGACCTTTACCTTAAAGGAGCAATTGTTCACATTTAATCACAAAGAAACATTTGCGCATACCATCAGACATTACTAAATTTAACCACGATTGATGCTTCCTGTTTTAGCAAGTGTATTGATGATAATATGACTTTCTGCATATAAACACATGGCTTCATTCATTTTACAAACATTAAAATTGAAACTAAATAAACTAATCCACTGTGTTTTGTACGATTTATCAGCAATTATTTTCCACTTTTGCAGTTTAATTACCCCCATATATTTTATTGCACTATTTACCCTGATAATCAAAGTACAGATAAATTATTAGCATTACATGTTCTTCTGTAAAGTAGAACATGCTAGATATCAGATTTCATCATGTAACATGTCTTACTTCTTGACAAGATTTGGTTCTATTACCCTGCCAATTTCTCCTGGCTTCTATATTGCAAGAAAACAAATACAGTTGTGGGTGCAGAATTTTTTTTTTTTTTTAATCTGAAATAGAGTTGGGACCAAGTAAATCTCTCTTCTGATCCTCACAACAGTGTTCCCAGGAAACATAACATTCCAGAAGGCACATCTGCTGTTACTATAACAACGGAAAGGCAGACCCTAAAGAGAATCATCTGCAATAGGGGACAGTTCACAAACCAGGAAGATTCCTGGTTTCCTCTCTGACAAGCCAAAGGTGAATTTTTGTTAAAAGAAGTATAATTTGAAGAGGGTTTTGATGTGTAAATGGGGAATAGGGGTAGGCAGAATTTGGGGAGAGCAGAAGGGCAAATAAAAACTGCTTCTAGACCAAAGACGCAAAGCTACTATTCGGGAAGTCAGCTATTGCTGGGATATGTGCCCTGAGTCAAGAACTGTTCAGAAGTATCCCCGGAAAGAAGGAACAATCACCCTCCAATTTTCTGACCCAAGGACAGAGAGCACTACCTTCAGAGGGAGGTGAAGTGGGACTAAGACTCACCCTGATCAACCAGGCGCTTAAAGATACTGAGAATCAGCTTGGAGCTGACTATCCAGGGAAGTGCCGAGATGCAATGTTGAAGAGCTAGACATGGAATTAATTCTCGATCGGACTGTCTGATACTTCACCATTTTTTCTGCCTTAGCTTCTGCTACATTAACTCCTAAAGTCCTTGACCTTCTTGCTCTTGATCATTCTCCATCTAACTCCCCAAATTAGATAGCCTCTCCACCTGGTAGTCCACCTCAGCCTATCTGCCATTCCAAGGAGACTCTCTCCACATCACTAATTCCACTCTCCATTCCTAGTCCCCTGGTTTCAATTTCTCTCTACCTAAGCTCTAGCTTGGCCTCAACATGGCATTTTCAGAATATCCCTGGAATGCTTAATTTATGGTCAAATTGGGTCATCAGCCAATGAAGTCACTGCCCAGTGGTAGGAGATTAAGGCCCAGGAGAAAATAAAATAAGCAGACACTTAAATGCCAATTGCTATAAGAGCTTTGAAGGAAATAATCTAAACTGAAGGTAAAATGGAGTGGGATGAACCTCCTCTTGTAGCATCGTGAAGGAAGATGATTCTAAGGACATGACATTGAGGTTGAGACCTAAGTGGAGAAGCAGCTAGCTGTGTGAATGGCATGTTCAGAACCCTGAAGAAAGACCCTGGTTTTAGGAGAGAAAGAAGACCAAGGGAGGTCTCTCAGCAGTGAGCCAAAGGTAGAAAGTCCAAAGACAAGGATGAGAGATGGGAACAGGCCAGACTGTAGAGAAATTTACAAGTCATAGTTACAAAGTTTGGATTTCATTCCAAGTTTCTTACAGGACATATTGTCACAAGGCTGGAAGAGACCTTTGGGACTCATTCCTTCTGTCAGGTAGGAGTAATTCTGCTGTTTTTTTATCTGTGTACCAACTTTCCAAAGTAAATTTGACTAATGTTTGTTTATAATCAGTGAGTAAGCTGCAACTTTAATGCTGTTACCCTGGAAGAGGTCCCTTCAAGGCATGTTAAATTAACTGATGTGAATAAAAACAATGAATAAAAATACCTCCCTCTTTTAATGAGAACAGAAACTTCTGTTTCCCTGGGCTTTTTCTTTGGTCCCATAAGACCTTTTAAAGCAGAGTGAGTGTGTTCTGGTTCAAATGCTAAATACATAATCTGTCTCTCTCTTCTTGGGTTACGTTTCTAGAAGCCATTTAAGATCCATCTTTTTGAGCACAGAAGCTCTCAGCAGCTGTGTCTAAACTATACCCAGCACCACTGTTAGGTTGACCAATTTTCCCTGAGGCTGTTCTTACTCAGACCCACAAGTGCCTGAGATGTGTCATCTCTCCAAACCCTGGGCTGTTGTTAGCTACCCTGATGTAAAAAGTTAGATAGAACTCTGCTTCTCTAACTTGCCATTTCTGGGTGAGTTATGAAAGTGTACCCAGACACTTTTGGAATCTATTCACATGTTGTGTGTTTACCATCTCTTAGGTATTAGGCTCCATATGCTTATTACTCATTTTGTAAAGAGGTATAGTTTTATAATGAGAAGAGTCTGGACTAGCCTAGATTTTATTCAAGTTCTGTAACTAACTTGTTCTGTAACCAAGTAAAAATGATTTTCTCTCCACATGATTTTATTTGTGAGATAACCTCTATGTCTTCCAGTTCTATTACTATATGAAACTCTATCAACACAGACGCAATGATAATGCCAGTATTAGTTACGGTAGGCTAAACTGCTGTTACAAATGGACCCAAAAGTGCAAAGGCTCCAACAAAATAGAAATTTCTTTCTTTCTCAAAAAAAAAAAAAAAAGATCCAGAAGAGAGGATCTAAAGTCAGCAATAGCTTGCCCCCCATCCCCCTCCACCCTTGATTCAGGGAACTGTCTAATAATACTTGGCTTCCAAGATCAGTCTGCTAATCACTCTTCTAGTCCATCAGAAAAGGGTGAAGTTGAAGTCCAATGCCAGAGGTTTCCCTCAAGGTGAATGAGGCAAAGATTATATACATTTCTTCTCCTTAAATTCCTCTGGCAAAAGCTTATATACATGGTCACACCTAGCTGCAGAGGAAGTTGGAAAAGGTAGTCCCAGGCTGGAGCCAGACAGAATGCCATTACTGGGGGAGAAAGGGATATGGATTTGGGTGGACAGGTAGCAGTCTCTACTACATGCCTAACATCTATTTGATGCTTCAAAATCTACGAAGTCTTTCATCTCCTGAATTTTCACTACAGTTGTGTGAGACAGTGATTAGGTATCCCCATTCTACAGAGACAAAAACAGTCTTGGAGAGATTAAGTAAAATATATGCAGTCTCACAATTAAGACCTAAGCTAAGCTTCAATTTCAGTTCTGCTGGTTGTTGATTCTTCCATTATAAATACCAAGTTGAAATATTTATACAGCAAATAATCATTAGCAAAAATCTGCATGAACCTGGTGGGATTTGAGTAGCACAAGAGGCATTATTGTGAAAAGTAATGGGAGCAGCTAAAGTGTATCATCGACCCAGGCATGGTCTACAAGTGTGAAGAGGTCTTTAGATAACCTGGAGAGAATGTAAGAAGTGAAATTTTAAAATGGGAAGGGGGGGAAAAAAAAGGAAGCTGATGAACAGCTGAACAATTGAGATGTTGAGTCATTCTCTTTTACTCTAGGCTGTTGCTCTAAGAAGTGCATGTAAGGACAGAAGGATTTCAGGTAAAAGTGAATCATAAAAGTCAAATATCTAAAAAAAATTAGAAATAAAAGAACTATACTGTCATCCCACACACAGAAAAGTTGTTTTGTACAGGCAGGTGGGTTGGCAGATTGCTAGTGAACAATCTATCTCGCCCCACCCCCACCTATCACACACACTCATAAATCATTTGCTGCTTCAATTATTTTATGCTTGCAATGAAAATCCAACCATAAACTGCCAATAAACCAATCTCACGTCCTTTAGAGGAATAGTCCAATAATTCCTAAGCATGTCTTTGAAAACTTCTGCCTGGGTTCTTCCTTAGTTTAAACCAAATCTCTCTGAAAATAAAGAATCCTTAAAAAACTGATTAGGTATAATTATTCCTAGTTTTAGTCTTCCAAAAGGACTGAGTGGTAATATTTCCAGACGGTTTCTCTTCCAACTCTTTCCCTACTTACTTTAATATGATTTCACAGCTTAAAAGAGGTCCCCCTTCTCATTAAGCTGTTCAAAATGGATCATTTTTTTCAAAGGACGGTAGTTTTATGGATTACTAAATCTACAGAAGAAAGGTTGTGATGAGTCTCAGAGCTTGGTGCTACTCATCAAGCATTCTGGGTGAACTTCTAGAGAAGGGACATCTGTAAAGCCCACGGAGTCGGTTATAATGGGCCAGGCATGACAAGGTAATCTGGTATCTCATAAGCAAGTTAATACCATTTCACCTGTGAGCTTTCTGAGTAGGGTATGAAAGCTTATCAGTGGATATGATTCCTTGTAGAAAATTTTAAGAATTATGCCTCCCTGTACCCTCTCCTAACAAAACTCTCTGCTAAGTCTCTAGACCTTTTGCTCTAATTCATGTTTATTCTAGATACTCGGGGCCATTGTAGAGACAGTGCGGGCTACTATTTGTCACCATGTTAGGGAAGCTGGGAATTCTACCGAATTATACCATCATGGCCTTTAAAGAATCTAACTATAACCAACTTACTTTAGCAATTCTAGGTGCCACTTTGCTTTTATATCCAAGTCTGCCATCATCATCGGGTGCTATTTATTAAGCACTTTTGTGTTTACAGCACTGATTTCAGCAGATTACAGAGCTGAAAAGAGACAGAGCAGAGGATTTTTACAATCTAGAGAAAAGAATTCAAATCAAGCTCAAAAGTTAATAGCTTTTTATAATGCAGTTTGTCCTAATGCTAATTTCTCTGGTCTTTTGTTTACATCAGAAAGCTCAAGGCTGGTTTAGAGTGTCATGTTTGTCACCGAGTAGAATACAAGCAAATCCCATTACATCGGAATTCAACCACCCAAATGAACCAAAATGTGGCTTATGGTATCACTTTACACTGCAATTTCTACTTAAAAACAGAAACATAATTCTATTGCTCAGCAGATATAAAGTAAAAACAACCTGTTATTCTCGCGATTCCTATGTTGACTTTCTCATCATTATCTGAGTCCATAGGCTCATCAGTAACTACATAGGAAACAAAAAAAGAAATTTAAAAGTCATTACTAAAGGATCCGAAGTTGAAGTCCAGAGAGAGTATTAAAATAGCATGTGTATATGATAACTCTGGATTTCTTTTCAGCAGCCTACTTCAAATAGTCAATCTCAAAACTCGGCAGGTTCTCAAAATCCCATCATTATTTCACTTAGAAAATGCTCATAATTTACAACATCCACTATATTTCACACATCCAGCTCCTTCATCCCTTTCTTACCCCTGAGGACATAATTGAGATGCGAAAACCTCATCTTCGATTTCAGAACAGACGAAGTTCTGAGGTGACAGTGTCAAGAAGGAGCGGTGACCATATTTATTATATTCTTTAAGGGACTTTTTGGAGCATTGGCCTGAAAGAGTGATGTTTTCAAAGAGTGGAGACCAAATCTGTGATTTTCCCACTGGGGGAATCTGGGCAGGTATGTAAAAAATATATCCTCAGCAACATAAGCTAAAGGAGCCAAGCTTTCAAACTTAAATGCCATAGGGAGAGTATATTGGTACATGTCAAGTTTCACCCCTTAAAATAGAAAAATCTGGTTCTGTACAACTATCCCTTGGGTCTGTTTTTCTTAATGCGTCTATCCATTTGGGCTTTGTACACTCTTATCTAAATCGCATTACCCTTTTAACCAGATGTCGGAGTTTCAAGTGATCTCAAGGTCAATTATAAGAGCATAAACTCATTTTGAAACTGTCATCTATCCATCCACTCCTTCATTGACTGTTACATGGTTAACATCTCGGCACCTCCTACCTCCTTTCTCCACTTGATTTTTCTCCACAGCACCGATTTCCACTTTACATGGCACCTCTTAACTCTAAAAAAGTTAAGTGTATTTATTTATTTATTGGCTAGGTCCCCAGCTATAATGTAACTTCTGTAGGCCTTATGTTCACTGTGCTCCCAGCTATATCCCCAGTGCCTAGAACAATATTTGGCACATAATAGACTCTCAGTAAATATTTGTTGGATGAAAGGATGAGCAGGAACAGTCCCTCAGCTGGGTACCAATCACCATGAGCTCCACAGACCTGACAAGGTACCTCTCCCAGAAGTCCAGCCTCCCCAAAGCTTCAATCTGTCTATCCTACGCCCTCCATGTATATTTTCCTCCCCCAAACCTAAAGCCCTTGTTTTTCCCCTCAAAATTCCTGCCTTTGCACCAGATGTTAATACTCCTCTGAATTAAATCAATTTCCCCAACTTTAAAACTTTTGTTTAGGGGAGCAGGACAGAATGCATGGCCTGTTCCAGAGAGAGAGGAGGGAGGACGGTCACAGCCTTGCACACCCGGTCCCTTGCCCCAAATTCACCTGTGAGTTAAGTCACTCCTCCCCTACCCCTAACCTTATCCCAAGGGGTAGAGGGAGTCCAGAAATATGACACTGATAGATTTCCTTCCACAAGGAAAGAAACAGTAGATATGGGGAATAAACTACCCTCCACTCCAAATCATTATTTATAGTCTAGAGAATTTATGGTCTAGAAGAACAGAGATGTAAACTATTAACAAGAAAATAGGTTCTATAATGATATTGCTATAAGGTGTTATGGGAGCATAAACGAGGAAGCAACTAATTTTATTTAGTTTGTGTGCATCTGACATTGCATTGTCATTGATCAGTAAACTCAAGCTAATTTATATGTTAAATATGTAACCATAAAAATATATTTGTCATATAAGAGCTCTAATTTTGTAGAGCTCTTTATCCATTGGCAAAGTAAGTTCTTACATATCTTCATCACCACCACCCCCTTGCCACTTCTACTCACATTTAGCCAGGCACACACGCACACACATAAACACACCCTGTCCAAGACCCCAAACTGTCCCCCAGAAATCATTCTCCCTTTCTTGCTCTAGTACTAGGAAAACCCACATTTATCTGGGTATATGACTGCTCAGAAAAAAGACTATATTTCTAGACCTCGTCTCCATATAGATGTGGCCCTAGGGTATAAGTATAAGAGTGTGTGCAGCTATCATAGGGACTGGGAAGAGTGTCTGCCTGCCTTTGCTCCTTCCTGCTGGCGGGAATATGGTGTACATGGCTGGAGTTGGAGCAGCCATCCATTGTAAACCATAAGGTGACTTTGGGAAAGAGGCCATATGTGGCAGACCACGAGATAGAAGAAACTTGTGTTCCTGACATCCTGAAGTGCCATAGTAACCCTATTCCCTACCTCCAAACTTTTATGTGAGAGAGAAAGAAACCTCTGTCTTGTTTAAGCCTCTGCTAATTTGGATTTTGAGTCATTCACAGTCTAAATTAATTCTAGTCCGTTCTCAATCTCTCTCCCTCTCCCTCTTCCTCTGTTCCTCTGTTCCCCACCCCCCCACACACACAAACAACACACCTATCTCCCATCATAGAATTCTTTGTGCTTCCTCTTGTTTCCTGCTAATATACCAAGGATGTTTCTCCCACTTATTTTTCTAACATCTCTTATCGCTAATTTAAACAATCACTTCAAATGTCACTACTTCATCCCCAAAGCTTTCTTATTCCCATTCCTGACCACCCCCTTTATACTCTCAGAGCCACTTCTGCCAACTTTAGTAACTCACAGCGTAATCCTTGGTTGACTTACCTCCTTCTCAATAGAACCATAAGCTTAAGGGCAGGAAAACAATACGTTTTGATTCGGTATCTCCAGGGTCTGGCAAAGTACCTGGTATATAGTCATTGGGCACATGTTGAATGAGGTAGGCAGGTAACCCTGCTTACCCCATTATTTCCATTTTATAGATGGAGGGGCTGAGACCACCAAATTTAATATTCATTCAAATTGTGTTTTTCTACAGTACCGGGATGCATTCAAATGACAAAATAACTGTGATTTCAGGCACTTGGATATATGCTTCTTTTCCAGGCTTGTTCACAAATAGACACAGTCTTGAAGAAATAATTCATGGAGACCTGCTATGTTGGTTTCTTTCACTACCATCAGGGCCCAAATTCATATTCCACAGTCTGATAGAGGAGACAAAGTACTCGCTAAATTAGGGAGAGGACAACCTCAGTCTCTTTAATATTAAACCACATTCAAATTTCTTCCCTCATGTTCACTCCTCTACCTCTTAGTTTAACAATTTGTAGCAAATTTTTAGGAGGAGGTTGGTGAGCACTAAACAACAAATCGCATGCAATGGTAGCATTTAACATATTTTAACTTTTCCTTCCTAGTAAGCGATCTGGGACCCAATCCATAAATTTATATAAGTGCTATACAAATTGATTCATTATAAGATATACTGAAAAAAACATAATAACCTAACACTAAATGCAGGAAAGACACCAAGCATTGTATGGAAACTGAAAGATTATTATTAATTCCAGGATCCCCGTCACTTGGAAAGAGTAGGTCTATATTAGCAGGTTTTGCAGAAAAGGTCTACCTCCTTTTCTTCCTGCTCTCCTCACTCTGAGAAGGACCTGACCACATGTGGATTAAGTAGCTAGGTGTTTAATAGCATTCTTTGGGATCTGCTAAACCACCCTCTGACTCTGCCATTCATCCATTCATTCATCGTTCCTCTCAAAGTGGACACTTCATTCAATGCCAGGGGGAACCATTCCAAGCAAATCAGACTATTTCACACCATCTGCTGAAAACCCTCCAGTGGCTCCTCATTTCACTTTGAGTAAAAGTTGCAGTCTTCCCATGGCCCACCTGGCCCTGTGAGATCTGGTCCCTGACTTCCTCCTGCCATCTTGTTCTCTTACCCACATTCCCCTTGGCTTGTTCCACCCCACCTTCTCTACCCGCAAACACACCAATCCACTCCTGCTTCGGGGTCTTTGCATTTGCCACTGCCTCTATCAGGCACACTCCTTACCCCAGATATTTATGTCTCACTCCCTCAGTTCACTTATATCTTTTATCAACCATCACCTCTTCAGAGAGGTCATCCACTAATCTAAAACAGCAACCTCTATCACTCTTTCTCTACTGAACTTGCTTTATTTTTCTTCACAGCAATCATCACCATCAGACTATATTAAACATCTATTTTATTTATTTATTTATTTATTATTTGCTTGTTCATTTATTATTCATCTTCCCCACTGGGTTGTAGGCGTCATATGGGGAGGGGCACTATGCCTGGCATGTGATGGATACTCCACAAATATTGACTGATCAAAAAAACAAATTTATCCAACAAATTTTGTCTTAGGCCTTGTACGGGACTAGAAAGATGCCCAGCACTCATGATGTTGACATTTTAGCTGGAAAAAAGCAGCGGCTATTTTCTGCAGCATTCTAGGAAAAAATCATTTCGTCTCTGGTCTTAAAGGCTACCTACCAACTTTAGAGGAACCGTAAATCTAGTGTTTTATTTGGTCTTTGAAAAAGCAAGATCATATCCTTTAGGAATTGTATTTCAGCTTTCTCTTGGTTCTGCTTCCTCATTTCAGTTTTGACTATCATTCTATTAGGCAGAGACAACAGAGTTGCCAGGTGCCTTCTCTCCCAGTTACTATAAGAGAATTAGATAAAGTTTAGCTTCTAGTTTTAAAGGCATTTGGCTAACAAAGTAATATTATCAATTAAATAATTGCATATCTACAAAACATACAAAAAGCATAAAGTAGTATAAAAAGTGAGAACTCAAGAAATCTTCTACAATAACAGATATAATAATAACGAACACTCATTGAGTGCTCTCTGTGTTCCAAGAACTACAAAAAATGCATTGCATATATCACAATAATCTTAAGAGTTACCTTTCTTCAGAAAATTGGGTACAGAGAGATTAAATAACTGTAACAGTTATTTAAGTAGTAGAGGTAGGAAGGGAACATGGTGTGGGTCATGTTTGGACCTCCTCTGTCTAGCTTGGCTTCCTCACCTGTGGGCATACTCCCATTGAAGGGGCAGTCTTGGTTTCCCTTTCCTTTTCAAGAGTCTCAAATCCTTGGGACTTTGCTGTTCATCTGGGCTCTGCAGTATATTGTAAGTCTTCTCTCCTTACGTGACTGCTCTTGGCTCTTGGAATTTTGGTAACATTGCCTGCCCTCCCTGATAACCTTGATAGGAGGAGGAATCTCTCTGTGGTACAGCCTGATTCAAACTCCACAGTTAGACACAAAACTAAGATCTTGAAAGTTATTTGGTCGCTCAGCTTCAGCAACCACATTTTTCCATCTTGGCAAGAATTGGCCGGTGATGCAGGCAGGGGGCTACATGCCTCCCCTTCCTCCCCATGCCCTAGTTCTGACTCTACTGCTTTAGGATGTGGATGGAACCACATGGCTCCTTTGGCTGTTCAATATAACACACACAGAGAATTCTTTACTCCCACTGTTTGCGGTGGGGAATACAGAATGGCTGGCAACCTTGATTGCTGTGGACAAAAATTGTTTACTGGATGAACTAGTCACATTTGAAAAGTCAATACAACAAGCTATTAAACTATTATGCTTGGTGGTGCTGCTTCTCCCCACTTGGTCTGAGGAGAAGACCCTCAGAGAAGAGACAAGCAGAATTTTACATCTTTAACATTCATAAGAAGATCTTCTTGTTATCAACTGGGGAAATGAAGCTCACTTATTACTGAAGTGCACAGGTTAGTCTCCAAAGCAAAAATCTCAACTTAATCTCTCTCTCTCTCTTTTTAACCTACAAGGTGGATGGAAAACGTGTTAAAGCAACAATTAAATACACTGGAAGAGGAAAATTGCAGATACAGTTTGGAAATGTTTACAGGGGGAAAAAATTACAACGGGCTACAAATACTAGAAAGGAAATCAATATTGTGATAAATATTGAAGATATTTGGAAGAAATTCAAATTTACAGTTCTTTTCAAAAAATAAAATGTTTCCCCCAAAATAAAATTCTTCAAATATGTATATCAAAAACACAATTCAAACAATTATTTATTTGAGACTGAATGAAGCTATCAAGAATCTGATAGCTCACATGTTTCAGGGCTTTGGGCCTGTTCTATGCATCTACAACTATCATAGAGTCTTCTGGCAGAAAGGGCTTGCTAGAGGTTGTCTAATACAGGCTCTCTGCTTCTGGAATGAGGAATATTTAAACCATTCATCCAATTGGTGGTTACCTATTTCTTAACCTATTTTACAATTCTCCAAAGAGATAGTATCCAACATTTTTCCAATTTCCTGATCAAATACTTATTAACATTTTGGTTGCTGGATGATTCTATAGACCTGTCTTGAGGAGAAAGGAAAGGAGATTCATCGGATTTCCAATATCTGTAATTATGGCACAACTACAGCCAGGTTGTAGCGGGATAGATAAAAATCGAGGGGGTGGGGTTGATAAGGCCAGAAAAGTTTGTTAATTTTAAAGAATAAGTCAGACTGAGTGTTCATTACCTGAAAAGGATATGAGATAAATTTACATCTTCAGACAAGGGAGAGGGAAAAGCGGTCTGCAGAAGTAAATTTGTACCATAATTTAAGGACTCAGAGCATGAATCCTATATTTGAATTAGCTGATAAGGATGCTGAGCAATCAAGCATATGTGGGGGAAGAGGAACTCTGTTTCAGTTATTTATTGTTATGTAACAAACCATACCAAAACTTGGCTTAAAATAACAAATATTTTATTACAACACACAAATTTGTATGCCAGGAAATCAGGCAACATTCAGCTCGGTGACTCTACAGTGGTTACTCAGTAGTGTTCAGCTGACAGATGAGCTGGTCTGGAGGGTCCAAGAAGGATTCACTCATATGATTGGCATCTTGGCACAGGGATGACTAGAATACTGGAGCTTAGCTGAACCTGTCAATCAGAGCATCTACATATGGCCTCTCCAGCATGGTGGTTTCAAGGTAGTTGGACTTCTTTCATGATTCTCAGAGTGGTATGAGGGGGATGGGAAGAAGCAGCAAGGCAGGCCCTGGCCTCAGAAGTCCCAGAACGTCATTTCCTCTATATTCCATTGGTCAAGCAAGCCACTAAGACCAGCCCAGATTCAAGAGGAGAAAAATTAAGACTCCCTTTCTCAATGGAAAGGAGTGGCAAAAAATTTGTGGCTGTCTTTAATCCATCATGGTCTATAACAGTTTTGCAAGGCAAGCTATTTTGGGGGAATAATTTGATAAAAGCAATCCTGATCAGGATTTAGAAGTAAAATAGTAACTGCTATGGTGATGATTATTTCTACACAGAATTATGGATAAGCTAATGGACTTGTGTAAGAAATGTTCCTTAATGTTTGATCCTGGGGGCTCACCTAGTATGAAAGAGAATGAGTAGGGTGAATGGTGAGATCTTTTCTGTGCAATTGAACATATGTTTATTTAGGGTTTCTTTGTGCTGGTCCATAGTAGGTACTGGGGACCTTTGACAGGCAAAAATGGCCTCTGTCCCTAAAGAACTTACAATCTGGTAGAGAGAATGGAGAAGGAAGCATACAGGGGAATTTATGCAATTTTAGAAGTTCAGAAGACTTGAGATGGGTGTGATTAATCCTGCCAGTTAAGATTCAGAGGTCATGTTTTAGTTTCCTTGGCTGCTCAAGCAAGTACCATGCAGTAGATTGGCTTAAACAATGGGAATTTTTTGGTTCAGTTTTGAGGCCAAGAGAAAGTCCAAATCAAGGTGTTATCAAGATAATGATATCTTCCAGAAGACTGGCATTCTGGGGCTGGTTGCTGGTGATCCTTGGTCCTGGACTCCTCTGTCATATGGCAATGCACATAGCAGCCTCTCTTTTCTGAATTACCTTGAGCTTCAACTTCTTGCTTCCCATGTTTCTCTCTCTGTGTCTGAATTTCATTCCTCTTATAAAGGACTCCAGTAATAGGAATAAGTCCATTCTGACTGAGTTGGGCCACACCTTATCTGAAATAACCTCATCCAAAGGTCCTTCTTACAATGGGTTCACATCCACAGGAATAGATCATATTTTTCTTGGATACATAGCGCCAAACCACCACAGGCACTTCTTAGAGAGATGACACTTAAGCAAGGTTTTCAGAGAAGAGGAGGAGTTTGTCAAGGGACAATGCAAACAGAATATGCAAAGACAGATGAGCCTGAAGCACCCTAGCATTGTGTAGCATTGTATCTGTTTGTATGTGCATGTAAGTGAATCCTGCAAGTAGTTTAATATGTTGAGGAGGGAGTGGAAGAAAATAAAATTGGAGATATATATATATATCTACCTATATGTTTTAATCTTGTATTCTATGTACTTGATTCTGAAAGTTATGAGAAGTCATTGCCAGGATCTTAAGCAGAGGTCTAACACAATCAGGTTTATGTTTTAGGGAGAGCTTTCTGGCCCGTGGAAGAGAAGTTGAGGGCCTGACCTTCTGACCAGGTCACCTCTCACTCTAAGCAACCAGGAAGTTAAAGACAGTCTACCAGCTATTAGAAACCTGTCCAGAGATCTAACTAAAATTTCCCTTACTTCGATTTGAGTCCATTTATTCTTGTTGGATTCCTCTTAAAATAATTGCTGTTGGTGAATTAAGTTATTCTTCTGTCTTCCCTTTTTCCCTGGATTAGGAAGCCTTTCCTTCTTCATAGGCTAAGAACACACTTTGTAGCCTTATTACCTGCTCCAAGGAATATATATCTGATCTGAGATGCAGTCATTACAACTTTAAGACCCCCTTGCCCAATGAGTTCTGAGAGATCAAACAGAGAGAAATGCTTTGGCTCTGGCACAGAACAGGTTTAAATGCTTGCTTTTTTTATTATAGAATTTATTTTGGTTTGACATTCTTTATGTTGTTGTTTCCTTTGACCACGCTATAAATCCTTCTTGGGCTGGAAACCACTTCCAAACCCTTCAGTATCGAAGCTGTGCAGCAGTAAGCCTATGAAATCAGGCCATCATGGGCCAGTTTCACATTTGAAGTATGGTCTTCATACTGGAGCAAGATTACTTTTCAGGATTAGAGAGGACCAAGTATCTATAATACAAAGTTTTAAATGTATAAATATAAATATTTTATTGGCAAATATGGGAGGTTTGAATGAAATAACTGTGACAGGGAGGCAGGTAGAATTTTCTTCATTTATTTTTTTAAAAAATACATGCATCTCTTTGAAAATATGGAGATTAAGTGTATAGCCAGGCACCATCAAATAACTTTTGAAAGCATTAAATAGCTCACTTATGAAAGAGTTCTTAATTCTAATTTTCTTTCATCATCATAAATATTATTATATTTATTCTTCAAATTAGCCATATTAATAGAAATAAAAGCAATATATTCAGTGTGGACAGATTGAATACACAGATATTAATCATTTGTAATGCACAATCCTCTTCGATAGGAGATGGGAGAGCATTTGGCTGCTCTGCCTAATTCAGTAGGTTACCTGAGCCACAAAGAGAAAGCATGGGTGTTTGATGAACTGGAATAAATTCATCACACTGGACACTTTCCTGTTTGAAATATCCTTGTAACTGACCCCTTAAAGGAACCCTTTATTATATGAACAAAATTGCATTTGCCAAGTACAACAGAGGATTCCCAGTAGAAAACTAATTTTATTTTTAATTAGGAGCTGTTCACATAGTCTGGTTCATATCTTGTCCTGTCAGCACATCATGGTACTTCATTCTACATAAACAGGGATTTTTACCAGAATAGTTTTTTCCTAACAAAGATATATTTTACATAATGCCCATTGTTCTGTGTAGGTATAACACATTTCCTGAATATCCTATCCTTATATTTCATTCAAACGAGTCTGGGGAGAACAAGAACCATATTTAGACATTTAAGTTTAAAAAAATAAATTATTTTAAAACGTGTGGGGGGATTTCAACCATTAGAACAGAGGATATCAATTCTGGCTGAACATTAGAATCACCTAGAGAGCTTTTAAAAAACATCATTGGCCATGTCACACCCACTGGTGTTTTTCTAAACGTATCCCAGGAGATTCTAGTGTGCGGCGAGGCTTGAGAACTACAGCCCCAGAAGATTCTTTGGAAATATATAAGTTATATAGAGTGAAGTTTGACTAATAATATTTGAGAAATATCTTCTTCATGGCTTGTTTTATTTGAGGCTCTTAAGTAACATACACAATACTATCTAAAATATTTCCCCCAAACCAGCTTAACTTAAATTAACTTTACCTTAAGAGCCCCTGGTGAGCATGACACTTTACTAGCTTGCTATAACTTTACGTGACATGGAGAAAAGCTTACCTCAAACAGAGTAAAACTTATCAGGAAGCTAATGATTCAAGCTTCCGGGCTCCTCATTTACACAGACCCTTTCCATGGTCATGGGAGGAGCTCTAGCAATGAGTTGACATGTTCATCTATTTTTACAAAATCTGCAACAACAAAAAAATACAGTTTATTGCTGTCTGTTTCCCTTCTGACTTTCCCATGTGCCTGATAGTGCCAGAATAGTTAGGAACACTTTGGAGAGCCAGCAAAGAGGAAGTTGAGTTGAGGATACATTTCGTCTGGGTTTAGCAGAATATTTTTTATGCGGTTTACTGTCATTTTGTTTATACTTAAGTTACTGCCAGCTGTCCTGGTATAGGAATGGCTTGCAGAAATATTCCTACTGCCAACTGTGCTGACTCACCCAGGGTAATGACATGAAATTTCAGGGCCAAGAGAAAACTCATAATGGCATTGACGAAAACTGGATACTGAATGTTGTCATTTCAAGGAGAATTCATGATTAGTCATCACACATGAAAACTTGAAATGACCTGAAATCTTATAGCTCATCTATAAAAGAAACTTAATAGAAGCTTTTCCAAATTCAACAATAATCCTAAAAATGTGTATGATGTTACCAGTCACAAATTTTGAAGACAAGAGGAACATTTAAAATCTTTCAATAATGAATGAAATCAGCCAAGTAGGAGAAAAGACAGGGGATTATCTTTTTGGTTTCTCCATAGAAAATAACTTTGCAAAATTTTTGTCAGATGAGTAACTAAGGAATGCGTCAAAAAGAAGTGTGTGTTGGGGGTGTTACGGGGTGGGGGAAGTATTATAGATGTGTGCCAGGATGTTAATTATTTTTAAATTGCTATTTTTCTGGATTTTATGTTGTTTATGGACTGTGGCAGGTTTTTTAAAAGAACTTTATTTTGTTGCGATTTTTTTCTCATTATAAATACATATTCACTTTTACATCAATTTTTTTTTTTTTTTTTGGAGGTACCTGGGATTGAACCGAGGACCTTGTACATAGGAAGCAGGTGCTCAACCACTGAGCTACATCTGCTCCCCAGATCTATTTTTGAATTTGCACTTTTGTAATCATTTTCTCAATACTGTATAACCTCCAACCAGACCTGGATCTAACCCTGTCCCAGAAAGCTGGCCATTGTTAACCCATAATGACTTGACTCAGAAACCAGCCATCTGGTTAAAATTTCATTTTCTCCCCCAAATTAAAATATTTGGTTTCTAAAGAAAAGAAAACAAAGAATGGGGAATAGATGCTAATGGTAGTATGTAAACAGAGTAAGACTAGAATTCTTTGACCTGAAATGATGAGGGGCTACACTATTAAAATAATGTTTAATATATTATATATACACTGTTGTACAATTTCTTTTTTTAAAAAAGCATATTTCAGAAGCATCATGCATGTCTGTTAAATACATACAACCTAGTACATTCAACTATACCATCTAGGCAAAACACATTACAGAGAAATTAGCAATTGCCTGTCCTTAGGCATCAGCCTCCAGGGGAGCTTGATGTGGGAGACCCAGATCTGCTGGTCTTTAGATCTTAGTTCCCAGGGTCACTCCTAGTGTGAGCACATTCTTTTGCTGAATATCAGCATAGTTTTAAAGATAATTTTTTTTCATACAAGGACCCTACAGTACAGAAACTAACTTCATCTGGCAACACGGAAGTGAATTTTGTCCATACTCAATTTCCACTCCTCATGCTGACTTTTCCACCTGATATTTTCATGTATATTTAAAAAGTGAAAGAAGAGGACAATGATAGCCCAGTTATCCAGTGCCTGCATCGAGTGCTCACATATTGTTTTATTTGCTTCATCTATCTATATTTATATCTGTGTTTATAGGAAACTGTTACAAAGTTGCAACAATTCACCTCTTCAAAATGCTGTTCCTGAAATAAAGGCAGGCTCCTACATAACAAAAATGCCATTTTTATCATGCTTTATAAAAATAACAGTAATTTCCTAATATGACTCAAACAATCCACAGTCACTTTTTCCCAATTGTCCCTAGCATAACTTTAGAGCTTTTTTTTTTCCAAACCAAGATCTAATCGAGTTTCATCCACTGCATTTGGTTGGCATGTCACTCTACTCTTCTTCTTTTTCACGATATTGACTGTTTAAGAGAACAAGCTCGATATTTTATAGAATATCCCACATCCTTAATTCATCTGATTTTCTTCTCACTAATTAATTTGTTCCATGGTTCCCTGACTTTTCTTTACCCAGGAGATTAGATCTATAATGCTTGATTAGATGCAAGAATACTTTATAGGTGATTCTAAGTAGTGATTTTCGAATATAATCTCATAAAATGCAACCATGCCATCGCATCCTAATTCATCCTCACTAGAGCCCTGGAACTGGGGAGATATTAAGATTGGGGGAGACTAAATGGACTTACCTACGGCCACACAATAATGAAACAATTCAGGGTCACAAAGAATAGGTATAATGTGACTCCAGGCTTGTTTATCAGTCTTGGACAGTTAGAATGGGTGCCTTCCTGAAGCTTGAGAGAGAACATACTGGAAGAAAGAGAAATCAATATTTTTCTTTCAGACATAATAATTCAGGTGGAAAATAAAATTGAATTCAAGGAATGGATTCATAAACAATAGTTTAAAAGTTAAGCTACTACACTATTAAAGGATGTTGGTGTGTTAAGGCACAATTTAGGTCATCTGAACTCAGTGGAGCCAGAACCCTGAGGGACATCCCTGACAGCTCCTTTTCTCTTATCTCCTCATCCAAGTCTCGTTAATCCTACCTCCAAAAATAGATCTGAATTAGTCTTTTCTTCTCCATAGCCACTGCCACCACCTTTGTCTGAATTGCCATCCTCTGTCACCAGGACAAACGCAGTGGCTCCCAGCAGGTCTCTCTGCCTCTCCTTCCACTCTTGGTCCCTTTCAACAGTTCCCACAAAGCTACAAGAGGAATCTATTTTACAAAGCAAACAGTAATAGTACATCGGATCATTTTACCCCTACCCCTAGCCCCACTTACAGCTTGAAACTCTTTGGTGGTCTCCCATCACACTCATGGTAAAGTCCAAAAGTGTTAAATATGACTGGCAAAGTTCAGCATGATCTGGTTTCTCTCTCTCTCAGTTAATTTTTCCCTCTCCAACTTTGGCTCAAGTGACTGGCCTCCTTTTACTTCTTTGTAAAAAGCGTCATGTTCTTGGTTGCCTTCAGACAATTGCTCAAATTGTTCCCTCTGCCTGGGATGCTTTCCCTTCACCTCCACTACACAGCTGCCCTACCCCCCTTCCATTGTCCAGCTACTTTCTCTTCCTCGCTCATTTCTTTATTCAATACCTCTTCCTCAAGGAAAGCGTTTCTGACTGTGCAGACCTATTTGGGCCCTGTCCCTGTGTCCCTCCCCCACCCCTACCAACATACCTGCACTTTACTTTCACAGGTCCTACCATCATTGTACCATCAATGCACCATCATTGAGCTGTGTTATTACCCTCACCAGACTGCAAGCTCCATGAGGATAAGATTGTAATTGTCATCACAGACTTAGCCCCTAGAAGGGGCTCACAAACTTGCCACTGCAAGAATGCTGTTCTTGAAAACCAAAGGAGATTAGCATCCCTAAATGCTTAAGGTGGCCACAAAAAGCAGGAAAAAGGATGCAGAAGACTAGGCTGTAGCCTGGGCAGGGCACGTCCATTATGGTAGCCTCCCATATACTTGCAGGACATGTGCAATAAGGGTAAGGAGCCTAGAGCTAAACAAGCACCCTAGAGCAGCCTAGAAACTTTAAAACCTTTCAATGAGTATTCTAAAATTTCACAACTTCTCGATGGGTAAAATTAAAATAAATGATGGGAGTGAGGTCTCTTAACCTTCCCCCACCTTTTCCATCTCAAAATTATTTGCCTGCTCATCCAATCTTACCGCCAACCTTTCCTCCAACCCCAGAGGATGGAGAATCCCCTTCTGGTTTAAGGCCAATCCCTCCTCCTGTGCCCCTATTTCAAGTCTCTCATCTCCCTCATTTTCTTCCCCAATTACCCTCTTTTTCTTGTATCTTCAACTTCTTCCTCTCCTTTAAGTCTGTCTTCTCCTTAGTCTATGACCACGTTCAAGCTCTGCTATCCAAAATACAGAATTCACCCTTAACCCTGCCTCCTCCTCTAGTTGGGACTTGCTTTGTTGAGATGGTAAACACATTATCTCCACTTCCTCACCTTCCATTCTTCTGACTTCCAGTCTATTCTGACTTCTGCCCCTCCTGTTTCATTGGAAATGCTGATATCAAGTTCACCAATGGGCTCCATATTTTTAAAAAATTTCAGGGACAATTTTTTACCATCTTACAGGGCTACTCTGCTGCATCTGGTGATGTTGATGACTCTGTTATTTGAAACTCTTTCTTGCTTTGGCCCTAGTGGCCTTATTCTTTGTTCTGCGGTTAACAGAACCAATCTGTCTCCTTGAGCACCTCATTCTTGGCTCAATCTTATTAAAAATGGCATTACTTGGGGTATGACAAATTACTTTTCTTACTCTCATTAACTGCTACCACTTGTATGATAATACCTCCCAAATTGCTATTTCTCCAGAAGTTTTGACTGCTAGCTCTCCTGAATGTTTCAGAAGCATTTCAAAATCAACATACCCCAAACTGAACTTACCTCCTGCCCTCACTTCCTGATTCACCTCTGATTTTCTTCACCTCGGGTCCTTGCAGCCAAGCCACATAGCATCACATCTGAAAAAAATGTTTAACATGCATGGTTCACTCAAATAGAACTGTGGGGGAAGTAATTTAGGGTACAGAATTGAATGTGACTATTATGGAGAAACCTAGTGTTTGTTGAGCATCAACTGTGTGCCAGGTACTGCGGAGGTAATTTTCATGGATGATCTCACTCAGTTCTCACAGCTTTGTGTCTAAGGCATAATTGCTGCCAATTTGTATATGAAGAAGCCAATGCTCAGGGAAGTTAAGGTACAGGCCAATGTCACCAAGCCAATAAGTGGCATAGCAGAATTTAAATACAGCCCTATCTACTTTATCATTTTTTCCTTTATTTTTTTTTCTCTCCCCGCCGCCATGCCTCCCCCTGCTGTCTGTTCTCTGTGTCCATTTGCTGTGTGTTCTTTCCACATCAGCTTGTCTTTTTCTTTTCGTCTTTCTCTTTAGGAGGCACCAAGAACCAATCCCAGGGAACTCCGGGTTGGGAGAGAGGTACTCAATTGCTTGAGCCGCCTCATCTCCCTGGTCTGCTGCATCTCTCACTGTCTCTCCTCTGAGTCTCCCTTTGTTGCATCATCTTGTTGTGCCAGCTCTCCGTGGAACGGGCCAGCTTGCCTTCATCACGAGGCCCTGGGAATCGTACCTGGGCCTCCCATATAGTAGATGGGAGCCCAATCACTTGAGCCACATCTGCTTTCTCCTCTCTGCTTTAAATACCCTTGATCATTCCTCTCTATTCTGTTGTTACCTAATTATAAACTGAAACCTTGTGCCCCACTGTCTTTCTCAATGCTTTCTCCTTCCCTTGCCCACATGGTCCCAAGACAAGTATCTCTGGGAGTTTGGAAGAACAGTAGCAATTTCATCTAATTTGGTCTCAAGGATCAGCACATGATCTATAAAACAAAGTTCCTCTTGAAAGGTAAAGATTGGAAGGCTTCCTAACCTGCCTGGGGAGCTGATGGAAAGGTTTCAGAGTGCTATATTGCACCAGCAAATGGGGCCAGCGTGTGTTGTTTGCTACAATTTTATTCTGGGCATCAGTTCATCTGCAATTTGGGGTAAGTTAGTGAGAGAATGAGACAGACCTATGACTCCACACCAGCTTGAGAGAAATGAAAGAGAAGAAGAGAACATACAAGCTGCCATTTAAATCATCTCATCCAGGACTTTGTATCTTTTTCAAATTAATATTAATGGTTTCTAATTTGAAAATTATCAAGCAGACAACCAAGATTCAAGAGGAAAGCTGTATCACATGCCTATTTCAAGAGCCTTTGCATGCATGGGAGAATATTTTTTTGTTTATATGCCCTTAGGTTTATTACTTGTTAAATGCAAACCTAGTCTACATAGCCATGCTTTTTAATGACATCTCTTTTTTTTCACTTTTCAACATGAATTAAATCTTCCTTAGGTGATATAGTCTTAGCATCACCCTAGTTTCCAAGTAGGATTGTTTCAAGGGGGAAATCTCCTAAATATTCAGGCCATGTCTCAGTGCTCCAATTTCCTCCTCTTAAGAGTAGACATAATAATAGCACCTTATTGATAAAATGATTGCAAGAACTATCGGAGTTAGCATACCTGGCCATTTTTCAGACACCTAGTCTGTAAAATGAGGTCTGGCCATATCATCTGCTTGGACCTCCCTCTAAATTTTAAATTCGGTAATGCAATGATCAAAATAAAATGAAAAAATAAAGACTGCGACAACACTCTCCTCATTTTATTCAAGGGATCATTTGCCATGTCCACTCGAAAGGAGGCACCAGTCATGTCAAATGTCTACTATAAGGCTTGTCCAAATCTGCCTTGGAGGAGTAAAGGATTTCCCACCTTACTGATTGGAAAGGTGAAAGGCAAATCCATAAATTCTGCTCACATCACATCATGACAATTCCATGTAGGGTAAAAACCACTGCAAATGCCACTTCCTCTCAGATACTTCTAGGAAAAAAAGGATCAACGTTTCCTTTAAAATAGCCATGCCAGAACAAAGTGTTTGCTTTTGGAAAGAGATTGTGTTGGAGAAAGGGGAAAGGTAAGAAATATTAATCACAGCCTTTTGGGTCCACTTTGGTCATATTTTATTTAGGCAGAAATATTCTGATCTCAAAATTCCCCAAAGAATACTGGGTGGCAGAGTTTCACTCTACACTGTCCAAAAGATATCGCCAATCATTCATTCAGAATCTTCCAGCAATTATTTGTTGAGTGAATGCTGTGTTCCCGGCACTGTGTTAGGCACTTAGGATAAAGTGATAAACAAGACAGACAAGAACCCTATTCTCCAGATGCTTAATTCTGGTGGGGAGAGATGTCAAATTTACAAGCAAGAACCTGATGTTGAGAAGAAGCCAGCCATGCCCACATTCCAGAAAGCCAAAGCCAGGGAGGAGATGCTGCCTTCAGGGAACAGGAAGAAGGAATGTGCCTTGGAGCAGACTGAGGAAGGGGGAGAGTGTAATAGGAAGAGCTAGAAGAGGTAGGCATGGGCCAGATCTCAAAGGGCCTTAGAGCTTTATTGAGCACTTACCACTAGGCATGGCACTTGTCAAAAAGCAGAGAATTTTGTGCTGCTTCTATCAATTGTCACAGTATTTTTCAAATGGTCAATAAATCAATGTAGTGGATTGTGATCAACATTGCTTAAGGACAGAATAAATTAGAATGGAAAATAAGATGTATTGCATGTAGTAAGGAGAGGCATTATTGGCATTTTGGACCATACAGTTCTTGGTTGGGGGGGGCTGTCCTGCACATCATGGAATGTTTAACAGTATCCCTGGCTTCTACCCATTAGATGACAGCAGCACACCCCTGCCCCCCACTTGGGACAGTCAAAAGCATCTCCAGACATTGCCACAGGTCGGGATTGTCCCAGGTTGAGAACCACCATGCTAGTTGTAAAATGTTACTGGCAATGGATTGTGGTATCAACATTTTGAAAGCCACAGATTTGTAGGATGAGTATTATATTCTCTCATGCCCCTTCTCCACCCTGATTCCCCACTCTGTACCTCTCTATTTTCTTACCTGTAGAAGTAGCTTCCTCCACTTACAACACTTCCTTTCCCTTCATCTCATACACCATTTCCTCCTCCCATTTTACTTTCCCTCTCCCACATCTAAAAAAAAAAAAAAAATCAAGCCTAAAGCAACTGTCTAAATGACGTTTTGGAAATCTGTGGATCATTGTTTTTGTAGATAAGGTCCTGCAGGAGAAAG